>JAAVTI010000160.1:0-81047 GCA_011947335.1 Phytophthora constricta
CAGCAGTTTCAAAGCCCGTTCGATTCGGCTCCTTGGACTGTTCAGGCTGGTTCGTCGATTCGCAACTTCAATGTTCGTATTGGATCCAAGCAAGTATTCGACATCTCGTATGACTACGACTTCCATAGTTTCTGTAATGAGTTTAGCAAGCTCAGTGCGATTAACGGTGACCAGACGCCTGAATTAACGAATGGACTTATCGATTTCCAAAAATGGTCAACTGTTAACCGAGTGCTAGTTGCTGATGTTAGTAGATTAACCGAAGCCGAGGTACCGCAGAGCCTGCAGGTGATGGGAACCAATGCTTCGAGCCAAGGCGTTAATTTACTTGTTATTGTAGCTCATGAAAATGAAATGACTTATAATCGTCTAACAGGTGAAGTAGAAAATTATGTAGCTAACTAAGCTCTCTCATGAAAAAGAAAAACACTATTTTGACTCGATGAACAAAAAAATTTTTTTTTAATTTGACGTTTGCAGGTTGTAGTTAATTGATGGTTTCTAACTCTTTGAGTAGTCGTGAGCATTTTCTTTAACGAACTGATTGTTGCGTAACCAATCGAGATATTTGGGATCGACTCTCTTAATATAATCTAGAGTTTTAGTCTTATGACGACCCCAGGTCATAACGTATTCATCGGTTTCTTCTTTACTATCCGCGAACGTAGTCGTAAGAAAGTCTTTAATCTCATCGCTCGCGTTTAAACTTGGTTGTTTGCTCATCCATCGGCAGTAACTTGGATCGATGGCATAAACCTCTTCGATAGTCTTGTCTTTAAATTTACCAAATGTTAGTGTTGTCATTGTTATCTATATACTATAGGAGGTAGAGTAATCTGATAAAAAAATAATTAATTCATAATTGTTGCTTATCGTATGATATCTTATTATATACTTATAGAAAGTTCGCTTAAGATGGCAACTTTCTAAATTCTGATCTTGATATTTAAATCTTTATAATGAGGTAGTACTCGGCTAAAAAAATAGTCTTTATAGATACTTAGTATCCGAGTTGTTCAAAGTAGCTCTCCATGTCAATCGTTTTAAATGCTGCTTCCATGAAGCAAGGATGGTATTGTAGATCCTTGATCACTCTAGCCTTCATGAAGCGTGGGTGGTATTGTAAATCTATAACCACTCTAGATCTCTTATCTAATAGATCTTGACGACTTCTTCCAGTATTGTTAATCTCTTTAGTTAAAGCAATTCTAATGGTGTATCCTTGATCAGGTTCCTCAGGAAAAACGACGAACTGAGTAAGCTTGCAGTCAATCTCGTAAAGGAATTCTTCAATGTTCATTGTTGTTGTTGTTGGTTGCCTTGGTAGGATATCTTGATTATATACTTTATATATTCTTCGCTCAGGATCAAAACTTTATATAAGTGGTGTATAATTCCTATGTATATTACGTCGTTGATGGTTTGTTTAACTCTCTGTAGTTAAAAGGATGATCCTTTTCAATATATGCTATCTAAAGGTCTTGTCAATATTTTCACTCCTATGGATATTAGATATTTGATTCTGTATTAGAGTTCTTATAGTTAAAAAGAGCATTCTCATCAATATAAGACATCTAATAACACTCGTCGTTATCTTCTGTTTTATACTTCTTTATTCCTTTATATACTTTCACAATAAAAAATGGTTTAAACGACTGTTTAATGCGGTATTTTCATCTTGAATGGGTAAAAATCCATTCGGCTCTAGATGTGGTGCCGCTCTATGCTGCTGACGGGCACCGAATGGGGCGAGAGCGACGTGGTACTCGGAGTTTCCATTCCTTCGGTCACTTTGTCATAACGTCTTAGAGCGGGTGACTGGAGTGCTGCGACGCTGGTACCGAACGCACAGACATGAGGGATCACAGCGAGGACGACATCGCGGATCTCGCTGTGGCTGACAGCAATTAAGGGCACCTCGGTGCCTAATACAGACGCGATGGGGGAGCAGCCAACGCGTGCTGATGTGTTCTCATCAGAACATCAACTGCCAAATGCATCGGAACCAGAGGACAGAGCATGCTCCGAGGCTAGAGAGACGGATAGGATCAACGAAGAAATTTTATCGCCACCGAAGCGTAGGCGAAAACTGGGGAGGAAACTGGACGAGGAAAAATGGACATGAGAACCTACTACCCTGTCCTCAAGGGGTGGCCAAACAACAGCACATTGGCGTACAGTTTAAAAAGGAGACAGCAGAAAGGACACAGCGGAGGCGGCAAGATGACCCCAGAGTCAGGGGACAGCCATGCAGGCCCCAATGCTTCACCCAAATGATCGGACTTTCGGCCTGGTTACGCAGAATGTTAACGGTTTGGGGGCAACCGCCGGTGCTACTGCTGACTGGTTTCAGGCTTTTGGAGCTAAAGATGATAATGGCAGATCGGATGTCATGGTCATCCAGGAGACCCACGTGGAAGCCAGCGAAGTTATCCACTACGAGAACATGTATGCCGGTAGATGGGGCTTTAGGCGAGGACCCGAGCAGCCACAGCTCTCCTTTTGGTCACCATCCACAAAACGACGAGGAGGGATTGCCATACTGGTCGATCCCTATGGGGCTTTCAAGAACGCAGAGCCAGCACTCTCATCGTTTTGGTCTGCTCATTTCATGGCGGTAAACAGTATTATGGATGGTCAACTTGCTCTGGTCTGCAACGTGTATGCACCTCATGGATACGCGGCGCGGGAGGCCTTTACAAGAGGCTGCAAACCATTGAACTACCTAAGGATAGGCTGATATTGATTGGCGGCGACTTTAATCGCACCCTTGGACGAGCTTGCTGACCGAAGTCACTTCGTGCGTAATGCGGGGCACAGTTCTCCAGGATTGCAGCAGCTATTATCGGTTTGGGGCCTATTAGACCCTGTGGCGATTGCTCGGCCGCAAAGTGGGAACCGACTGCATTGCGTCGTCACCAACTGGAAACACACACGTATCACTACAGCATCCCTGGTCAAGGAGAGGCATCATCTCGTTTAGATAGGTGGTATGTGTCGGCAGCCACCCTGCCATGGGTGGCAACCTGGAATTCTGTACAGATGGGCGCGAAAGCTGATCACCATGGCGCAAAAATACATTTGAGGTCGCCGGATGATCCAATCCGGGTACGACGTCCGGCAAGGATTCATCCGCCTCCGGTGTTTGCACTGCCTGCGGTCAAGGAGCTGAAGACACAGCTACTGCAGCAATTCCAAAAACAGATGCGACAGACAGCACTCACGGCGGAGGGGCTGCAACAAAATGGGATCAACTGAAGACGGAGGTGGCGCGGGGTACTCGCATCTGCATCAGAGAACGCAAACGGACGCTCCGCCGATCTCTTAAGCAGAAATTACTACGGCTCCTCAAACAACAACAACGCCATCACGATCACTTATGTGGGGACCCACCAACCGTAGCCAGTATAACTGATCAATAAGATGGACTATCACTGGAGGAAGCTGGCGGACCAACGAGAGCAGCGCGTCTCCGGCGGGCAATTGCTGACTGCAAACGGACGAGGGCCAACATTGGGCACACACTGGACAGGAAAATCTACAAAGCAGCTCTTCAAACGAGTCTCCACAAAATTTGCGGACAACACCATCCACAAATTGGATACAGTTCCAGGGGCGCCAGTACGGGGCGTACATGAGAAGGCAGACACGCTGGCTGACGCATGGACCCCGATCTTGCAACAACCCGCGACTGATCCAAGGTATACGGTCGAGGTGGCGAGTTGGACGCAGCCTGCAGCAGGATCCACGCCGGAGAAGGAAGCAATTGCGGACATCATCACAGAGGAGGATGTTAGCGCCGCGATCCGGGCATGCAAGAGAGAGAAGGCGGCCGGGCCTGATCGGCTAGGAAATGGTTGGTACAAGGACTACGAGGAATTACTCGTGCCGATATTGACGGAGCTGTTCAACCTGTGGTACGACATGGGACATTTCCCGGCAACTTTTCTCGAGGCAGATATCCTTTGCTTGAAGAATGGTGGTGATCATAGCGATGCCTTGAACTACAGACCGCTGGCCCTACTCAACACAGATTACAAGGTATTCATGCGTATTCTTGCCAGCAGAGTCAGCTGCACGTTAGATGAACAGGTACATCCAAACCAAAACGGATTTGTACCAGGCCGCACAATTCACGAGACGCTAGATTTATTCGACGCTGCACAACGGATGGTGATTGCAGACCCACGGCAAGCTGCAGCAACAGAATTGCTTTTAGACTTTCGCAAGGCCTATGACTCTCTAGACAGAAATTACTTGGTGGCAATACTGAGAAAACAAGGGTACCCGGATAAGTTTGTGAAAACAATAGCTTACATGCACACGGGGACGACGGTGCGATTTTTGGCGAATGGCCACACTTCCAGACGAATATCAGTCACGAGTGGGATACGCCAAGGCTGTCCGCTAGCGCCGATGCTCTTCATCCTCGCCTTAGATCCGCTATATCGAAAGTTGGACAGCTTCCAAGGGGTTCGCGGTATATTGATACAGTCGGCAGCTGGACAAATAGAGTTACGTGTGGTGGGCTATGCGGACGACACGGCTGCTTTCGTTCGGGACCCGGCCGATGTTCCACACCTCCTCAAGGTACTCGAGACATTCGGGCATGCGTCGGGACTCAAAATTAATGCCGACAAAACCATGGTCATTGCTCTGCATCCTCGCGGACCGGAACAAACCATGGTGCTTCCGCCTCACTTGAAATACCAACCTCAGGAAGCAGCTTGTCGCTATCTTGGGATACAGGTGGGCAGTGATGTGCATCCATCAAGGTCGTGGGAGATTGCCAGCAGGCAACTAGAGGTTAGACTGCGACTAGCAAGCCAAAAGGCGATCACAGTGGATCAGCGGAGCTTAATTGCTAGCGCAATAATCATTCCAAAACTGATGTATGTTGCCAGACACGCCTGGCCACATCGACAGACATTCAGAACATGGCAGCGCGAATCCGCAACTACGTGTGGCATGTACAATTAACGGTTCATGGCACACGTGCGTGGCTGGATGCGGACCTAGCAGCTCTACCCAGGACGAATGGTGGACTGGCGATACCGGATGTTCGCGTGGAATTGTATGCGATGGCCGCGGTGACAGTAAGCAGGTGGGCCGAAGTGGGAACACGACAAATCCAGATCGTGGGGGACATATTGTTTCACCACAAAAGTAAGGGAACTGCACCGAAAGTGTATATAACCCCGGACTTCGTACCACCTACGGCATCTGGAGTTAGACGACAGGAGACGCTCTGGACACTGGCAGATATGTGCTAGGACTGGCGGGTGCACCGGGACCTGGAGTTGGAGACCGGCCAGAAACAGACGACGGCATGACGACAACTTTACCACTAGGCGGATTCACGAAGACGTGGACCAAGGAAACACTGACAATGGCTATCAACCCTCGCGCCAAATTACCAGCGGAGGGAAGTACGGGGACACTCGCATTGCCCACAGTACTACCGCATCTCGAATGGCTGCCTTACGCAGAAATAAACACCTTGCAGGTTAGAACCACGACAAGAGCTCGCATCACGCTGGAGGCTGCATGTGGGCGGATACGGATCTCACATTACCTTATCCGCGACATAGTGCGATGGACGAGAGAGGCACGGGGACGGTAGTGTTCTACTTCACTTTTACCACAACACACGCACATACCAAAGAGCAGGCAGAGACGCTTGCGACGACACTATTACTCAATTTCCCGAGGATCCTGACTACAGAGGTGCGTCCAGCAGAGATCCGATTCCTGGCAGTACCCGCGGAGCATCCAGTGATTATCACAGCACGACAGTGTGAAGAGGTAGAGGTGTTAGTCCACACTGATCAAGCGGAACCGCCACTTGTGACGCCGGTTGATGGCCATCGAGCGCTTTCAAAACACATCGCCAAAGTGTTACAGCCGGAGGTCACGCTGCACACTGTTCACCCGCATCCATTGCTCAGTAGACTGGTGTGTTTGTTTGTGGGTGGGTCGCCGTCAATGGACGCGTACCCGCCGTGAATACAAGGAACGAATTGCGGCAGCTGCTCGACGCAGGTGTGCTGTCAAAATGCAGGCTCGCCAGGAAAATGGACGGCACAAAGTGCAATCGCTGCCAAGGGATTGGAAGAGTTGGAGTGGAAGCGCATACGGAGAGTGGTCGGACTGAACCCTTGGGGTGAGCAACTATTGTTACGTCTAAAGCTCCAGGCATTCTCGCTTTACGATGTCAAAAATAACAAAATGGGCTGTCCTCACGAAGAATGTATTCACTTACATGAGGTGGACTTACACCATGTATTCTGGACGTGCCCTGCTGCGCGGACAATGCGGCGAGCAATGACACACCCATGGCGATGGCTGGGACTGAGGGACCTGGAATGCGAGCATGCCGTCTTTAGCTTGAACTTGCCATCGCTCCTGGACGGAGTCTGGAAAATGGCGGAGTACATTTTGGCCCAAAATCCTCAAGAACTACCCCAGATTTCGGAAGAAGTAACAATCCTGACAGAGAGCTGCTGGCGTATTGGGGTAGCAATTTACTTACTGGCGGTGTGGAGGTGGAGAGTGAATCACTTCGATGAACTCAACAACGTATCCAGCGGACATCAGACGGCGAAGATGATCTCCAGGCTCCGGCAGGGCTACACTACAGTACACCTACGCATCCAGGGAGCAACCAGACGCAACCACGGCGAAACTATTAACAGCCTCTTGTGCCGGGCACTCACACGTGGTGATAGTGCAGTACCCCGGGAGATTTCCAGCGACACGAGAGTGGTGTACTTGCTCTTCTTTGATGGCGGGTCGCGGGGCAACCCAGGACCCGGGGCAGCGGGGCGATAGTGCTCCGGGCAGGGATCGACATATCTGCGGCTAGAGTATGCTGGCTGGGGCACATGTCATACGCGAGCAAAAGCACCACCACCAACATAGCGGAGAACATGGGGCTCCTACTTGGTTTAAGAGCATGTGCAACCAACGGTTACAGCCCTGTACACGTAATTGGAGATAGCGCGATGATCATTTCCCAACATCAGCGGCGGAAACCGCCCAAGGCGGCACATCTCAAACATATATATTAGCAGTGCCGACGGATAGCGGACACGTTACATGTGATTAGGTGGCATCATCACTTGAGGGGCTACAACAAAATGGCCGACACACTTGCAAACCAGGCAATGGACACAAAGCGCAGTGTACAGCACCACGTGGTCGGTCACATTCTGCAACAGCAACAATGGGCAAGGGTACTTCAGCACATGGATGGAGACGTATCCCATTGGAAGGATAATACGGGATCCACGGTGCAAGACGGCGTCGTGGGCGATCGCCCCAGGGGCCATCGCATTCGACTTCCAAGGTGGAGGTCGAAGGAAACGGTGGAGCACTGCTCGGGCCGGGATAAAAGCTAGTGGACGACTCAGGGACGACCGCTAGAACGGACATAGGAAGTCGTTAGCATAGCTAAGTCACATCAATATACCTCACTGAAAAACTTATCGTCCGAATATTCGTCATTCGAGTCTTCGCGCGTCCGCTTCCTGTAGCGGATGTTCTTCCGCCAGTGCTCTGGAATCAGCGTGCCAGATCCCCACGCCTTGTGCCAGATCTGGCTGCAAGTCAGTGTGTTTCCGGCTTCCTCGCGACGCACCTTCGCGCAAAGAGGCACGTAACCCCACGCAGCAGCTCACAGGTTGGTACGTAAGAACCGCTCTTGAAACTACTCGTGTTTGGGACAACCACGGCTGAGCTCAGCTTGCACGAATGCTGGCATCGTTTGTGTCTATACTTCTTGTTGTTGTTGTGGAGATGGTGCTTCGCTGGTGTAATCGCCACCAACACTAGCTTCTCGATGTTCATGTTGACCTATAAGGTCGCCGCGCCTACTCCCATCAGCTCCCGATGCAATCTATGCTTGTTCTCTGCATGTGCCAACACTGGTCCGCCACACAGCCGACCTTGTCACGCCGTATGTGCTACTACAAAGATCACCCGCACCCTACAACCGCAATTCTCCTGTAATAGGTGCCATACAGAATTTAATTATGCTTCACACATCTATTGTGTAAAATTCAGACTTATTACAATGAGCGGTATCGTATATGTAAAGCTGTATCATACGGAATAGTCTCCAGCGCGGAGGCCGGCATTGTAGGCATCGATACATTTGGTGTTAAAAGTGACGACACTGCTGTCGATTCCCCATCGTAGCTAGAACTGACTGATTCTGGCCTTAGTTGTCTCTTTACAACAAACTGGTGTAGGCTCTTGGCAGCAGGATGTAGTTGACAATCGGACTGGTAGATACCGCTTGAACTTGCTGCGGGTACGGCAGAAGCCTCGAACGTATTGTAAACACCATATATTTGTTAGCACCTGCCAAACATTCTCCTTGGTTCACGCTCCAACCATCCAAACCAAATTGCACAGGGAAAACGTACCAACATAATGGTTTTCTGCGCTTTGAGTCGTCAAGCCGGCCATCCACTCCAGGCTTCATGTACGTAAAGCCTACGCTTAGTCTTTTATGAATGCGCGTCTTTCCAACCAGTCTTAAACAGTTCACGCCGCAGCACCTTGAGCGTCTTCTTGAACGTCTTCTCGTCTGGCGCATTTATCTCGTCACTCGGTGTTCACAAGGAGGTGAGTGGCTGAGGGAGTGCTGATGGAATGTTGGGGGAGGGGTGCGCGAGATAAGCTTCGAACACAATATCCAGACCTCTATCTGATTTATACTGTATTATCTATCTTCGCAGATCCAGAATGATCAGTTCTCCAAAAACTTCAGTATTACAAACTTCCATATGCGGTGAAAACAGGCGCTTCCAAGCTTTCGGTATACTTTTACCTGTAATAAAAAGCCGTGCGCGCGCAACAGCTCTGGATTTAACGATGAAGCTCCGACCTGAAGTTTACTTAGAAAAGCAGACGGTTGGTTTGAAGCCATTGAACAAGGTGGAGATGGCCTAGTGTGTATGTGCCTAACAAACTAAAAACAGTTCGCGCACTTGCACGTATCGATTACGTACTCTGGTCCTTAGTCGAAGGCAAACTCTTCCCCTGCGCAGGTGCAGCGGCGCGTGTAACTAGAAGTTAGCTCCAGGTCATTTAGCCGTATTAGAGAACTGTAGTTTCCGGAATAACATGTCTGGAATAAAAAAATATCCGGATAAAACATGGATATTTTTGGCTGACTTATTCCAAAAGGCTTGCTCCTTGGAATAACAACGGGGTCGAGTTGTTCCAAGGAGCAACTTTCTGGAGCAACGGGGTAAAAATAGCTCCAAGACTCAAGTTGCTCCGGAATCTACAGTTCTCTATTGTCTGCCAGCGCGCTGGAGACTATAGTGAAAATACATTATATATAAAGGTTAATTAAAATGAGCTCGGCCATGGTTGTCACTCGTGTTCAGAGGTTCGGATTACAGTAGCGGAAAAAAGCGTGTACCAGGATTGCTGATACTTATGCCGAGGTCAGGATTAATATGTTGTAATAGTTATGCTAAGGTTTCCTTTTTAAGAGGTGAGTATTAGTATTAATACGAAAAGGATTACTCCTTGAGATAATACTTTTCCAGAAACACTATAGAGCAGATCAAACTGCTGAGGTCGCGCCTCCTCCTCGGTTGGCGGCGTAATCGGAGCCGGGATCGAGTCTGTATGCTGTGTAGTCGTTGATGTGCCCATCGCTGCCGGAGTTGCTTGCGCCAGAGACGAGCAGGCGTCTCGCCACCTCCGTCGGTGTTGTCGGAGCAGTGGTGACGGGTGTGGTCAGTACCGGTGGCACCGTGTCGGTCTGAGCACGGAAGCATCGATCAGGTCACCGGTTGCTTCGGTCGTGCCGTCAGCGACGGTCGAGGACTTAGTGGTCGCTGCATCCGCACTGCGTCGGTACCACGTTCGTGTCGACGAGCGTAGTGTCCGCTTGTGTTGCAGTCTGGTCCACCGATGTGTCTGTTTGGGTCGTCGTCCGAAGCACCTCGTCGGGTGTGAACTGTCGAACTCCCAATAACATATTAATGCTGCGACAAATAATAAATGACGAAATCATGTTCTGAAGGGGTATACATCTTAGTCCCCGCGCGAACGAGCCCCAAACTGGTAGAAAAGTTCGCAAACCGATTTCGAGAGGGTCTGGATAGACTCCCAATTTCAGATTTTATAATGTCTTAAAGGTAATCCATTATTTGAGGTGCATTCGACCCAGTTACGTGAGCAGCCATATCGTTTTAAGGAGGGTACTAGGAATAGGTAGAATCAGACGCCGGTGCGATCCCGGGTAGGCTCTGGATATATAGAATCCAGAGAATTCCTTATAAGGTTAATGCCGAAGTTAATGAGAAGTCGGTTACGCCGCCGAGACAATCTTCTTGATACTAGTATGCGATCATCTCCAAATGTTCTCGGACCACCGAGTCTTCGTAGCCAACACTCGGAGCATCTTCATTGAGCGCATTAGACCTTTAAATGAGTTTACTAGCTTTTGCCACTTCATCACTTTCAATTGACTCGGCGGTGCTCATTGGAATAGCACAGATATGTAGTGTGGGGTAAAAACAAAGAGACAATGTTTTTCCTAACTAGAGCTGTTTCGTGCAGAGTGGTTTGGGCGTGCACGAAACTCGGAGTATGGCTATGCGATGTAAATTTCAGAAAGAGACCGTCGTACCCAAACGGCAACAATCCAAACGGCAACCTGTTGAAAAGAGGGACCGGCTTTACCAGTAGGAAATTAACCACACCGGCAAAAATTAACCATACCGGCAAAATATCATCCTACACCATTACCCTCCCCCAGCGCGAGAGCCTGTATTAAACACGTTATCAGATATTCTTTAACGTGCATAATACAGGTCTAGATTTTTTAACTTAACATTTGTATGGATTCTTACAAATTGCAAGTCAAAGAGGGTTAGGTGTGAGACCTATCCCTCCCGCTGGAAGAGGGGTGAGGATCAGCCATCTCGACATTTGAAATACCAAAAATTAGAATTGACAAGTAGTAGCGCAAATCTTATTGAGGATGACGGGTGAGTTTTGCGCGCCACCCAATCTCTCTCATTCTAGAATCCCTCGGCTGCCGCGCAGATTCCTTTGGTGAAGTCTGGCGCAAACTCAAGCAGAGCGGCTAGACCTCGAGACCGCCCACGGGCCTCTCGAACGATTTTACGCACATCAAGCCGGGCAAGTCCAAGAAAGATGTGTGACGCGAAGATTTCTTCGTTGGGGATTGAGCTATTTGGATCGACAAGAGCTCGATAAGGCAGCTGATTCATGGATTTGCTGTTGAGCCGTATCTAACATGGTGACTGAAAAGAGAGCCTTCGGCGAGAGAAGGAGAAGGAATGAAAGGCCTATACGCAAGTTTTATCGATGCAGAACGAAGCTTCAGAGGTTGCTGATGACAACTCAAGCGGTAATCTGTGTTGATGAGTATATGCACACGATAAGGCTCTCAGGTGGAGCTCACTATCGTGTATTATACATAAAATCGTGGTCAAGAGGAGAGCCACCTTGAGGCCTCGGACAGTCCCGAACGTTAGTAGAATTTGGTGTTTGCTGCGTGCCGCTCGTGTCTAACCTATGTTGTACTGCTAACATGTGTGCAGTCAGTGCTGACGAGGGAGTTAGCAGCCCTGTCCGTAGCAATGATGACCGCGAGCACCTGATTGCTACATCACTGCATGCGATGGACGACGAGGAGGTATCATCTGTGCGACGCAGTCTGAGCTTTGCATTGGATGGAAGCCCTTCAAGTGATGCATTCGATGCCACCACACGTATTAGCAGTCGAGATGAAGAAGCAAAGGAGGAGGAGTCGACGGATGTCGCTAAAACTGCATTGGGTAAGACTAAAGTGTATTAGTCCAGAAGAGCTTCTGGACAAATGGGGCGTAGACGACCCCAACCTCTTGGTACCTGGAGACCAACCTGAAGACTATACGGCTCTCGATTCAGATGGAGACAATGACATTGACTCCGTCTATGATGATGATGGAGAGCTGGATGAGAAGTAGACAGCTGCAGTGATTCTCCTCCAGACATACAATTTGAACAGTCATTTATCGACGCGGCGGGTGGCATTTCCCAGATAGCAAGTGGTCGCGTTGGTGAAGACCTCCTCAGGGACATGGCAGTGAACGGGTGGATGCAAGAAGACTATCCGCATGTATACGATGGTGTAAACGGACCAACAGCTGGGGCGTTAGACTCCGCACAACAGCGGCTGAGGCATTCCTTTACTTCGCCACACCCGAGCTACGGACACGTATCGCTGAAGCAAATAATGCATACTTCACCGAAAAGTCGGTTTCGACAGTGGTCGTATCCTTCTGAGTACAAGTGGCACATGCAGCGGAGGTCAACTAGCGACATCAACGTACGTTGATGTCGCTAGGACCGAGATTCGACTCATCCTTGAAGTTGGCAGGGACGTCCCTGGGAAGCCTTACTCGCTCACAAGGAGCAAGGCGAGTTAGCAGGCTATTGATAATCTCACTTTGCAATTTGCATCAATCTCCTTAAGCCTCTCTACTCCTCGTCTAACTGGTTAACAGCCGCACATCGCTCGATGTCGACCCGCCGCGCCAATCGAAACCAAGCAGCCACTGGGGCATCCCTCCCGTCCAAGTCGCGGCTCCGCCTCAAGGGGCATCGATGTGTGTCGCTCCTGCCGCGGCGACAACTTCTGTGACGCAAGCTGCGGCGGATGGTGCTCTTGAGCCTGACGATAAGCCCAACCCCGTGGCAACCCACGTTGAAGAAGATAACGACGCTGCAGAGAAGAGAGCTGATAAAACGGATCTTATGAATGTGAAGATGACCCAATTGTCTGGTGCCGTCCCTCTAGGGCCATATGATTCTGGAGTTCGAGACTGGTGGGAGCAGTTCGCCGATCAACTGGAGGACGCCCAGGTCTGAGCAGGACAGACGTGGTCCGACAGCGCGAAGAAATCGGCGCTATCCATCTTCCTCACGGGCTCGACACGCCGTTGACTCACATCATACCGTATGGAGCACCACAGTGCATCGTTCGAGGCAACAGGGATTGCCTTCGTCTCAAGATTCCGTCCAAATTTAACCGACCAAGAAATCAACGGCTGGACCTATTCGGAAGGGTAACACGCTTTGGAAACGTACCAGGAGTACGCGGGCAGGTTACTTCAAATGGCCGACGGTCTACCTGGTGGTATTGCCAACATGGCTACCGTGCATCACGCTTTGGGTACGTTCCTGCGCCTGGCCTGTCCACAACGGAAAGACATCGTCCAGGCACACAAAGCCAGGCACTCCATCCTGCGTACTAAATGAAGCGCTGGAGTTTATGAGTGAATTAGCGCAGTCTGACGGCCGCCGGGATGACTACAAGAGGCGTCAAGTGGCAGACGGCTCGTGGAACTCATGGTGCGCGTGGGGACATCAAACCCAAAGCAGCGCCCACCATGCCTAATCCAGCAACATCCAAGTCCAAAAGATTCTGTGCAAATTCAAACGCAGCCATCATTGAACGCAAGCGCAAATCTACCAAGCTGCCGCGTCGGGAAACATTGTTTACTGCATCTGTGCAGAAGAAGATCACACTGCCAAATACCACCGCCAGCACCTCTCCAAGCCCTCCGAAGAAAACAAGGAATCCAAGGCTCAGAGAAACGCTGCCAAGGCTGAGCAGATAGTGGAGACTTTGCGGAAGACTCAGCGGCAGACTCGGCAGCAGCCTCGACATAAGATTCGGCTGAAGACTCGGCCTGAAGGCTTGGCGTTGGGTAGGGCCCGATCCTGTGGATTCGGGCGCGTCGCACCATCTTACGAGCCAAATGAAGGATTTGAGACGACGGACGATAAGGTGGCACTTGCGATTTGCGTGGCTGACGGTAGAACGGTCGTCACACAGGGCAAAAAGGCCGGCAGCGCATTCAGGACAACATCGGCAACGAGATTAAAAATGAGTTTGTGGTGAATAACGTGTATTATGTAGATGGGTTACGACGGTGGTCACACGCACCTCGGGTGAGAGGAAGCGTTAACGCGCTAACCGCAGCAGAAGCCATGCGTCTCTGCTGTGAAGTAGTAAGGCCATGCCTTTACTGTCGTCTAAGGTACCGAGTACCAAAGCGGGTTGCGAACTTCCTGGTTAGAGTTAAACTGTCCTTATTAATAACACTATCTGGCTGTTTTCCCTCGTTATGCTCTGCACTACTCATCCGAATAAGTTGCCACCAACCACCTTACTGTTTTAGGTTAACTAACGCGAACTTAGGAACCGCTGTGTGTGCCACACATCCGTACTTAAATGTTGGGACGTACTTAACAGCCGATGTGCACCACACAGACCCTGGCTAATCAGATGACCCGATCCCGTTTGACCAGGTCAAACCCTGTTGTCCTGGTCACGCGCCATCAGCGCTAGCCATTGCGTGGCCCCGTTTCACCCTCCCACACCCAAACGTGAAACACCGTACTATCCGGTGAAAGGTCATTCCAGCATCGTGCTCAACGACCTCGAGGCACTGCCTCAAACCGCGAATGACGCAGACAAGCTCAAGCCTGCCCCTCGGGCCTTTCCACGATGACAACTCCGCCGCCTCCTGACACTTCCGACGGTAAGGCCGTAACGAAGAACACGCCCACGAAGTCTTCTGAGGATGGAGAGGCTGCGATCGCCCGAGCGCGAACCGCGAGGGCCGCTGCGCGGCGAGGTCTGCCTCCCGGGCCCTTACGCCGATCGTGATAGCGACAGCTCCGGGTCACACCACAGCCTCCAAGGCATTCCGACGGTCACGGCAGACGATTTCCCTAAGGATTCGGAGGACAACGCGCACCACGAGGCCCGACAAAACGATGACGCGGATGCCGAAGCCGTGTCCGGAGAAGCCCGTGGGGCCACCAAGCCCGCACCCCGCGTGCCAGTGGCCGGATCTTCGCATCCTGCTACTGAAGATGCGGACCTCGAAGACGCCTCTGGCGCGATTGACTACGAGTCGTCGGACGCTGAGGAGGGGCAGTGCCCGAACGACGTAACGCCCCCACCCACTTCGCCGCAGCTGACTTCGACTCAACGAGCCATCTACCCCCGGAAGGCCAAGCACGCCGCGCAGCCGTGCTGCCGTGGAAGCCGTGGAGGCCGTTCGGAGGCGCGAGCAGCCAACGAACCCTGCGCGCACTACCGAGTCATCCCCAGCATCTGTCCTGGCGACGACGTCCCCGCCGGGGATATCCAACCAGCCAATCTTTAGCACCTCGTCGGACGGATGGAGATGAGTCCGGTCAGCAGCTAATGCTAAAGCGCGACCGAGAAAGTATCCCTCGGACCAGCGAACAGCTCTTGGCGCTGCGGTGGTGGACTTCCTTTGGAATATGGCGCTTATCTCGATGGGAGTCGACGCCTGCCCCGTCACAAGGAGCACTACGAAGAGTGCCCTCTCGTCCTCCAAGAGGACACGTCACTAAATCACCAAAAGAGCGAGCTCCAATTCGAAGGCTGGCTTTAACACTTGGGCTATCCCGTTCGGGAGTTTCTTCGATCGCCGCCTTGGCTGGATTGGCTTGCCCAGCGACGTCTGCGCTTTCGCATGGCGAAGATGATGGCGAACCATACCTGGAGCGGCCGAGTCTTCAAGCGGGACCTGCCGACGCCGAACGTAATCCTCGAGGAGGTGGTGACCAAGGTGCAGAGGTCGCGGCAGTCTCAGTCGGTTGAGCCAAAGAGTGTTCTCGGCGCTGTCAGCGCCGACCGGCTACGTAGGAGCTCTGGAAAGCGGCCACAATGTCAGTCCTCCACAAGGGTACGATCCGGCTCCCACGTACTATGTGGACTCGGATAGTCGCGTCACATCACCAGATACTGGTAGGCACCACCGCGCATACGACGGCGAAGCAGCTTCTCCATGCGTTAGCGTGGCTCGCCCTCGCCGTTCAACAGAAGCGGGGGTGGTCTCAAGGGAGGGATCGACTCGTTCAGGGAGCGTGTCACGCGGCGCGGCTTCTCCTGCTGGTGCGTCTGCACCGACACCTCGTCAACGGCAGAGCCTCTGTGAGGCCGTGGACAGTTGTCAGTCCATTCTCGAGGTCCAGAGAGTCGACTTGCTTGGTCTGTGTGGTCGCCATGACGTTATAGAGACCCAGACGGAGGTCAAGCGGTGCCTTGCGCATGGGATCTCGGATGACCACCGTGGTCTGCGAGAGCGTCTCGCCCGGATGGAAGATGAACAGCGTTGGCTCCTTGCCGCGCATCGAGGGAGCGGAGCAGTTTGGCCACCGCGTCTCGCGCGCCCTAGACGATCACTGGGGATGGCTTCGGTCGTGGTATGACCGCATGGCGGCGCTGGAGGACCGCGATGCGAGACCCGCGACCGCTCCGACGACACCTGCGCCGACGGAACGTCCTGTTGCTGCCCCTCAGGCGCCGCCGATACGCCTTCCGCAAGCGGAGGTTATGCAGCAGGTGTTGCAGCGCGCTCTGCGCCAGCTCGCGGCGGATCAGGCTGCCCCTCGGGATCCAGATCCTCCATCGAGCGGTGCTTCTTAAGCTTACGTAAAACGTCGGATGTGTCGCCATTGACGACGGCAAGTCCAGCGTGTACGCATTCCCATGGACGCCTATGACCGTGAACGTCCCGACGAAGCGTGGACGGAGCTTCATGCTTCCCACCGAAGAGACTGCATGTGTAGGAAGGTTCTTAGCGTTTGATAAAACTAAGCTGCCTAATTGAAACACCTGTGTGTTCTTACGCCCGTGGCGATCCGCTTGATCATTTTGTTTGTCCTGTGCTTCCGACATTGCTTCCCTTACGCGTTGGCGTATCGCTGCGCCATCCTCAACAAAGGTTACTAGGCTCCGTTTCACGGACGGACGCAACCCCTTTAGGCCTCTTGGGTCCGCGGCGGCAGTCTCTCCCCACCCACACCGGAAGCCGGTTGCAACGCCAGTGACGTGCGAGGGTGCCGGAGGCCATTGTCGCAGAACGGCGTAAAGCCGGTCGACACATACACGGCATTGTTCAATGCGAATTCCGCTTGTGGAAGAAGCGCACTCCACTTTGTGGGCTCTGCCGCGCAGACACTGCGCAGGACATCCTCCAGAACGCGGTTCACCCGCTCAGTCTGCGGATGGGCCGCCGTGGACATATCCAGCCGCGTGCCTAGTAGGCGGAACAGATGTTCCCAGAAGCAGAGACAAAGCGTGGGTCTCTATTGCTCACAAAACCTCAGGGAGGTCATGGTGCCGTCTGCGGCGCCATGATGCTCTTCTTCACCGCGGCTAGCCACACCGTCTTGATCAGCCGGCAAACGAAGCCCAAGATACCAGTGTGGCCTCGCCCGTCGGGCGGCAACTCGAATATGAAGTCCATGCTCACGGAGTGCCAGCAGTCGGTCGGGACTGACAAGCTCATAAGCGGAGGCAACGAAGACGGAGCGGGCTTCACGCGCTGAGACGTCTCGCACGTGTTGACATAGTGCCGCACCCATTTGTACATTTGCGGCCACAAAAACCTCGGGTTACCGATGAGTACGTCTTTTCGTGTCCGAGGTGACCGCTCAGCGGTATGTCATGTGCCTCATAGAGGATACGGTGTTTGATGTCTTCATCGTAGGGAACCACAAGCCGGGGCTCCTCCCTGGGTCTACTTGATAGTAGAGCAGGCCGTCGACCATGTTATAGCGGTGTAGGCGCGCCCACTGCCGAGCAGTGAGCTGGATCGGTTTCTCGTCGGCACTTAGCGCCACAACCAGATCGTGCAGTTCACCGTCCTGACTGTACGCAGCGCCCATCAGCTTATGGAGCGGCGATTCAAGGAAGGCTACGTGAGCGAGCTCGTAGTCCGGTCTCCTGGGAGCGCGTCCGCTAGGACATTCTGCTTGCCCGGCTTGTATGCCACCGTGAAGTTGTATCCAAGAAAGAGATCCACTGCGCCATGCGCTGAGAAAGGTGGGGCGACGACGTCGCTGTCCTCAAAGAGGCATGATCAGTATAGATACCAAAGGGTTTGCTGCCACGCAAACTTCACGAGCGCGTACTTCATCACCAAGGGTTTCTTGTCATGGACAGGATAGTTCTTTTCGCAGCTTTCAGCTGCCGGGATTGAAACGAAACAACTGTTTTCATGCCCTCGGCATCAACTCGCACCAAGGCGCAGTCTATGGCGAAATCGGACGCGTCGCAAACGACACTGAACGGACGACCTTCGTTAGGAAAGGCCAGTTTTGACGTTGTCTACAAGCTGCGCTTGATGGCCTCGAATGCTCGCTGTGCTTCGTCGCTCCACGACCATTTCGCATCCCTTTTAAGGAGGGTTGTCAGTGGTCGTGCCATTTCGGCATAGTTGGCGCTGTCTTTGTGCAAGTAGTTGGCCAGGCCAAGCCACTTTCGCAAATACTTTTGGGAGTCTGGCACTGGCCACTGCGCAATGGCCTCTACCTTTCCCGGGTCAACCCGCATACCATCCTTCCCAGGGTATCATAAAAAAATGGATCTCTTCAGCACCAAAGATGCATTTGTTGATGTTGGCGTACAGGCGTATTTCGCGCATACACGTCAGGATTTGCCGCAGGTGTTCAAGTTGAACTTCGTCGGCGATCTTGCCATCCATGGCGTCGATGTGCACGAAGATGTCATCGAAGGGCGTCTGTACGAACTGCTGCATCGGCCGGAAACGCGGAGTTACCAGTCAATTGAACGTTGCTAGTGCATTCGAAAGCCCTTGGGGCATTACCAGCCATTCTCACTACATTCCGCTGGGAGTACTCACCGCTGTCAAAGGAATGTCTGACTCCCGCATCAGCAGTTGGCAGTACCCGTCGACCATGTCGAGCGTGCTGAAGATGGTGCAGCCTGCCATGTTGTACTGCAACACATCCTTTCTCGGAATAGGCGTTGACGCCGGAATAGTGGCTGCGTTGAGCTTATTAAATGCAAGTACCATGCGCCTCGTTGAGTTTCCACATACAAAACGTTGGAGACGAGTGTGGCGACTTGGACGCTTGCACCTTGCCTTCGGCATACTTGGCAGCGAAGAAGGCATCGATCACATCGACCTGTTCTTTTGGCAGCGGCCACTGTCGTGTGGTCCAGTACTTAGTACCGGGTACGAGATAGATCTCGCGTCTCACACCTCGATCCGGTGGCATCTCCGTAGGAGGATTATTGCTGACCACGTCCGAGAACAGCTTCAAAGAAGGTAATACGGATCCATGGGGTCCTTGAGGATGGCAGAGCCATATCGCTGTTGCCTCTGCGAAACCCGATCCTCCTTTAACATTTCAGGGTCCACGACCGAAGACGTGTTGAAGTCTAGAAGGTCGTGTTCGCTGCGAATAAGGACCATCTCCTTGTATTCTCCCGCCTTCAGAAAGGCCACGTACGAGAGCTCCTCGAGCTCCAGAAGCTCGGATGCCGTTGGAAGCGGGGCCAATTCCACCCCTGCCTTCCGCTTGCCCGTGAGGGCATCCACTACCACCAGAGACCCTGTCTCGGAAGCAGGAACAACGACCTTCGTTGCCGATCTAGCGGGTATCGCCTCGCTCTTGACCGCCTCGGTTGTGGGAGCCCCTGCTCGACCACCCTTGTTCGCGTGAGCTGCCTCAGCTCGAACGCCCTGCGTTGTAGCGCAGGTCACACCAGTAGTACTGTAGGCCATCCGGACCGTCGAGATTGAATTTCTTCACGTCCGAGAAGACAACTTGATCCGCTCCTTGCCTACTTTCAGCGAGCCAACGTGTTGCTTGCCTTCAACATTGGCGTGCGGTTGCACTTCACGATGCTCATATGAGTACACTGCTGAAGTACACGTCGCATGGTACGCATTGATACCTCCAAAACCAGAGCGGATTTCACGGCATTCGACGACTTCCCAACCTTCTTTGCCTCGAGCACGATACACCGCTGCGTCGTCTCACAAACTTTCCGGGGCCTTGATGACCTCTTAACCTTCCCGTAGGCATCCCAGTTCCTCCTGAACTTGCCTACACCTGCGGCAGAGCGCCCCATGTGCCTGCCGATCGCTGCGAAGGTCCAGCAATCCTCCTGAAGGCCGATAATCTTGTTTCTCTCGACGGTAGTAAATTCGGTGCCTTTCTTCATGCTCCTGGGGTGCTCTGATCAAAAACTAAGACTAAGGGTGGCATTAGGACGTACGAGGCTGTTGCATTAGCCAGTTGAAGGATGCTGGAGCGGAGTCGAATACCCCCAAAGCTCGCAAAATCGGCGCCGCTACGTACTTTTGGCTAGGGTCAGAGTAATGGTCATTTCTGTATCTCGACAATCACGAGTCGCCTGCAGCAACAAAAATGCATGCCCGGATAGCTCTTCGTTTGAATAGCTAATACACGCGAAATTTAGCCTTATTCGTGCAAAACTACGGTAATTAGCCGCGGAAAACAGTCCGCTACATGTTTAAGGCTGTATGACTTTTAACGCGAGCTGCGATTTGTTGTTAGCGTAATTTACGTGAGCAAGTGGTATGAAATCTCAGGCGCATTGAACGTAACGTAAAAAGACAGTTGCGCGAGTTCCACTCCTCGGGTGGCGTAAAATACGTGAGCAAAAGGTGTCTAATACTGAGTCACGTCCGCTTCGCTATGCGTGCAATGTCTCTTAGCGCACTTAAGCAATAAAAGCAAAACGAGGAATTCTCTTTTTCAGCTAATCAGCAAGATCATCGCTACTCACTGTCTTCTTCCTCGCACTGCTCTTGGTCTCCTCTCTTGGCTGATCGCGCTGCACAATTTGAAGAATAGCCCGACGAACTGGAGCTGTCAGCTTCCTCGTTCTCACTGCCTTCTCCACTACTAGCTTCGGATTCTTCTTGACTTCCTGGTACACTGCTCGAGTCTTCCAGGTTAATTGGGCTGCTTGATAATCTCTTAATTTAATTTTTGCCTTGAGGCGGTAACGGGTTACACTGTATGTAGTGTGGAAGGGCTGCTCAGCGCACTCCAGTACATTTCTTCGTACAGATCTGCTTTTTCTGAGCTGGTGATGGGTTTTAGATGCCACCCCTCCTAACCTATATTTAGACCTACGGCATGAACTCACACTGTCACCGAGGTCATAGCGGACTGGTCGATGCGGAGACCAACCCTCCACATACAGCCTGCGCTGTTCTACGTCTGTAAACCCTTTTTTGGGTGCCCTAACTGCCTGTGCCATGGGGGACGTGACTCCTTGGGGCTCTATTCGCTTCTCGCTCAGAAAAACTAATGTCCGTGTGGGAATCGAACCCTCGGTCCACAGCGTGGGGTCCAGAAGCATTGATCAGTCGCCCACGCCACCGGGTATGCTTAATAAATATTTATGATGGTTACCTTGGACACAACCACTCCTGCACCACCTGCCCTAGGATCGAGAAGGTCCACTGTGAGCGATCCATAGCTGCCAACGGCAACCGCTCCGGTGCTTGATGGTGGTCCGAGATCCAGAATTCTTGGGCGTTTCACTGGCATCGCTGGTGGACTCTTTCCGCTGGGACTTGACCGGGTGCGCGCCGCTGCTACTGGCGTCGCTGGTGAACTGTTTCCAATTGATCTTGACCGGTGCGCGCCCCTGCTGTTGCCGTCGACTGCTGCGACTCGTGTTGTTGCCTGCGCTGTCGTCTACTTTCAGCGAGACCTTCAGCAAGATCGGCACGCAACTCATCATCAGCTCGATCGGTGGCAGAAGTGGTGTGGTCGTAGTCCTCCTGGCACATCGCCAATCTTGTCACCGCGCTGACGACCTCTGGGCTTCCTGCTCGGGGCTTGCTGGAGCGCTCTCGTCGCAGCCACCAGCGCAGCGGATGCTGCGTTCTCGGCGTCTAGTGCATGTTGCGGACGGTCCCGTTGCGTTGACATGGCAAAAAGAAGTAAGTACAATCGTTAAAGATGAAGCATCTAAGCATTAGAAGGAGGAAGATTTTCTAGCAAAGCGTCCATAGCTTGGTATAATACAGGTATCCATACCACTAAATGCACACGCCGGAGCCCCATGCCCACCACCATTAATTAAACACGCTAGACAACAACACAAAAGCCTAGGAACTAGTTGCTGCGGTTAACGGCACAAATTTTTGTCTGAGCATCGGTACTTTAGAGACGAAGTCCGACACAAATTATTGTTATCAACGAACTGTTTCATCCGCCAGTGCGATCCTGCCCGGGCTGGCAATAGTTGTACTTAGTTGCTTCGTTGACGTGTCGATCACAGCGTTAATGACGTCCTTATCAGGATGTTTTTGTGGCACGTTTCACAAACCAAAGTAGCGGGGGCTTTTGGCCGAACAGAGGACGACGAAACACATCCAGACCAACCTCAACAGGATTTAGCGGACCACAGCATAGTTTTGGACACATATTACTTTAAAATAGCACTGGTACATCGGTCGTAATCACTGTATGTGCGAACCGGAGTAAATTCGGTCTGAAGTCATTATTTGTGGCCAATATTTCATGCAGTACATCCGATGTTTGTGGGAATCCGCGGAGCCACACCGCAAAATGTGCTTCAAGGTCGCCAGCTTGTTGGGTTTCAGCAGCTGCGCCGAGCGCTCGAACGATTCCAAAACACACCTCCGCATCTTTTTAGTCGCGCTAGTGCCATATCCCAGCCCAATACAGACAAACCCCTCAATTGTCATGGCGTCGGGAACGGCAAAGTTATTCAATTTAGGGGTATTCCAATCTCGAGGGTGTGCCGTTTTAGGGGTACACTAAGTTGCAGCTTCAGTTATTCATTCAGCAGAGCACCTACAGTGCGCGCCAGGTTATTATGACCAACCATGTTTTTGGGCGCAGCTCCCTCAATTTTGCGAGTTGACTGTTGCTATTTAGATATGTTGTTTGTGACGTTAATGCGGCTTCGAGACTTGTTTTAACGCGCGGGATATCGCAGTTTAGGACAGGGCTAGTATACAGACAACCACTTTTGCCAGTGCGCCCAACAATAAGACCACTTGGGCACCATACAAAAACAAGATAAATGCTGAAAATGGCTACACCATTGCAAACCATTTATTTCCTACGTAGCGCTGACTTGCGCTCCCCTCCAGAACTCATTTTCGCTAGAATGGGAGGGACCTACGCTATCGGACGATGAGAGAGGAAGAATCAAGGGACTGTTTGAGGCGGGCTGCAGTGAGCGCGAATTGAGCGACGTGTGGGCCGCTCACGTGGAGCTATCAACCGTGTGCTGTATGGGGTCCAGAAGGAGCGAAAGAAGCCCGGATCTGCTGCTGTTATGACTGAGCGAGAGGTGCGATTGCTGCTGCGTACCGCGGCCAAAGGTGACTACTCTGCGCGGCAGGTCAGAGCGAACTTACCCTGTCGGCATCGGTGTGCACTATTCAGCGCGTGCTTGCCGGTGTCGACTGGCTAATTTACACTAAAATGGACAACACCTTGCCGCTCTCTGTAGAAGACAAGGTGGCAAGAGAGGAGTGGGCATGGGCAAGAATCTTTAACATGGCGCCGGGTCCTGGGACGCCATCATCTTCTCAGACGAGAAGAAGTGGAACCTCGATGGACCCGACGGCTTCCAGACGTACTGGCGGGACATTCGCCGGCCACCTCGACAGACGAAGCGTCGCCAGGCAGGTGGCGGCTCGGTGATGGTGTGGGCGGGCTTCAGCGCCGCTGGCAAGACGAAGCTGGCTGTGCTGCACGGCAAGCAGAACTCGGACGACTACGTGTACACGGTGTCCGAGTATCTGCTGGCGTTTGCCCACCTGCACTATGGCACCAATTTTGTCTACCAGCAGGATGGGGCATCCATCCACCGGTCCAAGAGGACAAACGAGTTTTTGAAGAGCAAGGCATGCATGTGCTTCCCTGGCCAGCCAGATCTCCAGATTTAAACCCCATTGAGAATCTGTGGTCAATTATGAGCCGGCGTGTTTACGTCAATGGACGACAGTTCAACACCGTCAAGGAACTAACGACAGCCCTGCTAAATACCTGGGAGGTTATTGAGCATTCAACACTACTGGCATTGATCGAGTCCATGCCGCGCCGATGCAAGAAAGTCATTAAGAAACGTGGTGACAAAATAGACTACTAGTGTAGCCATTTTCAGCATTTATCTTGTTTTTGTATGGTGCCCAAGTGGTCTTATTGTTGGGCGCATTGGCAAATGTGGTTGTCTGTATACTAGCCCTGTCCTAAACTGCGATATCCCGCGCGTTAAAACAAGTCTCGAGGCCGCATTAACGTCACAAACAACATATCTAAATAGCAACAGTCAACTCGCAAAATTGAGGGAGCTGCGCCCAAAAACATGGGTGGTCATAATAATCTGGCGCGCACTGTAGCAGCCAACTAATTGTGCTCAGATCTCACAAAGCTCATTTTGCAATCTAGCGCTCATTAGCAATGTCATCTCCAACGAAACATCTCGAATCTCGCTCATTAACCCTTCAGTGCCCATACGTTGTATCTGACAGCATGAAACATATTGTGCGTACAACATGTTTAAACAAGGATTGGCTCGGAAAACAGCCAAAATATAGTGAAATCAAGATGAAGCAAATCCTGAACAAATCGGTCGTCAAGGCAAATGCACAGGGGTAGGCCTTCGGAAAACACGAGACTAGCCCGTCGCCCCCTATGAGTGGCTGCGAACATCATTCCAGAAAACGCAAAGAGAGACACAAGAGGCAGGAATGGCGGATAAGAAGACAAACAAAGCACATCATGCCAGCTACAACATGTTTAATTTGGCTAAAACAAAACTTGCGAGTCCTTTTGGACTCGCAACTACGTACCTCATGCAATAAGCAGTGTCCGCGCAGCAGGTCAAAACCAATTTGGTCCCCATCTTGGTTTTGTCAGAGTCCCCGCTGAAGTTGTTCCTGTATTTCATGCCGAAACGGCTGTGCAAGGACGTCGCAATTGAATCCAACCGGCATTTCTTGCAGAATCTGACCGCCCGGGTCGACAGAATGTTCGACAAACAAAGAACCCTGGGAAGAAGTCGAAGGAGGAGTTCATGAACCGAGCGTCCAAGAAGCCTGACATCAAGCCGCAAGAGATACTGCATGTACTGGGGTTGGTGATGGCGCGGATGCTAAATCCCCACCGCCGTCACTTTCGAGACCATTGGTCGACGAAGGCTTATGAAGCCGTGCCCCGTGGAACATTCAACGAATTCATGCTTCGTAATCGTTTTGAGCACATCATGGCAACCCTACACTTCACGAACAACGCAGATGTCCGCACATCAACAGATCGCGCGTGGAAAATTAGGTCCGTGATTGGTACTTTGCAGGAAACGTTTCCGTTGGGCTACAAGAAACCTCCTGGAATCTCTTTTGATGAAGGGATTATACCCTTTCGGAACCGCAACAATCCGACCCGTCAATATCTGAAGGCGAAGCCACCCAGACCTCTTCTGTTGGACCATATGATTCTGTTTGAAGGTTCGAGTACCGCTGGTCAGGTGGAAACTCTGCATTGTCTACAAGATGTAAAACACAACATGTCAAAGTAAGAACATGTTGTATCATACAACATCGGCAGGGCATTAACTTGTACACGTACCAAATGTCCACCCACTTTCCCGCATGTCGCCCATGTTGGTGTCATCCTTTGCGAAGTCGACCATCTCGTCCTTCGGAGTATATTCCACTGGCACTCAGGGCGCGAGCGCTCCGTTGTAGCATCACTCTCGACACTCGAAGCACCTTCCTGGGTAGCGACAACCGCCCCATCGGAAGCGCTTTGGGCAGCAAGATCGGGCGCCTCAGATTCAGCATCGTCGTCATACAAAGCGTCTTCTCCGTCTTATCTGGTGCTAGCTTCCCCATCACGCTCACTACCATGGTCATTGTTGTCTTCGGCCTTAAGCGCAGCTTCCTTGGTACGCTCCAGTTCTTTGTCGTCGTCGTACAAAGCGATTTCAGTTTCAGTGTCGTCACAATCCGAGTCGAGTACCTCATGCAGATTCGCGTCCGTCCGCGTATCAGCCTCCGCTCGTGAGTCTGCTTCCTCCGTCAAGCCAGCCTCCGTTGTGTCAGCCTCCGTTCGCGAGTCTGGTTCCTCCGTCGAGCCAGCCTCTGGTTGCGAGTCTTCTTCCCATCGCGAGTCAGCTGCTGATCGTGATTCTGCTACAGCCCGCGTGGCTGAATCCGCTCGCTGGCCTGCTTCCGCCGGCGAGTCTGCTTCCACCAGAAAGCTAACTGCCGTAGGTCGGTTATTGATGGTAGGAGTTGTCTGCGGTGGCGAATTGGGTAGTGCTTGATATCTACATATAAAATCGACGACTCAAAAAGTCCAGCAACTTCATGTTAGATGACATACATGTTGTATCAGACGCCATGCAAATAAGTTGAATCCATGCTGGAGGACTCGACATGCTGTACGAGACATCGTCACGCATGCTGCAGTTTGATGCTATATCCTGATCATGATGTATGTACCTACGTAACATACACCGTCAATCGTAAGTACATGTTGTATCGCACACCAAGTAACATGTTGCACCTTTGAGTGGGCGCGTCTGGAGATGCTTGGTCAGCTGCTTCAGTAGTCGCCCTCACGTCCGTCGACTTCTGTTTCTTCTCCTGCGTTGGAATCGAAGCGTTATCTGCTTTTCGTTTTGTAGGCGCCTTCTTCCGAGGAGTGTCCTTCTTCTTGCTCTGGTGCTCCTTGCCCTCCTTCAACTTATCCATTGGTTTCGGTCTCTCTTGAGCCTCCTTCAACGCTGCCGCACCTTCTTCTTCAGCTACCGCAGACGCCTCGCACCTTTTCTCTGATGCGGATCGCTTTTCAATCGCCACCTTCTCCTTGGCGAGCTGCGCAGCCCTGGGTTTTCGGGGCTTCTTGGGCTTCTTAGGCTTGGCGGACGTCGTAGCGGATTTTTGCCCCCTCCGCTTCGACAGGGCGTTTTGCCTTGGCCTTTGCCTTACTTGGAGGTGCTACTCCTCCACGTACTCACTTGCATCAGATTCTTCCGCTCCGCCGTCGTCCTCTGCGTCCTCGCCAGGGATATAATCTTCGTCGTCGTCCTTGGCCTTCCTCACCACTGGCGCCTTCTTTCTGGACCCAGCAACAGTCTTCCTAGCGACTGTGCGGCGCTGCTGCGAGGAGATAGGCTGCGTCCTTCACTATCGCACAACTCTTCAGCGGACGCATCGTCCTCAACGGAGATGGTACTAGAGGTGACATATCGTCTCCAAAGTCAGCATCAGTCTCGCGCACCCCCTCGAACACGCTACGTGCTAGGCACGAAGGCGCTCTCTCTCCTTCACGCTTCTCAGTTCCAAACGCTGTACAAACCGCAGCCTTTCGCTGCGCGTCTCGCGACCGGGGGTCTTATGTTGTATCCGACAACATCTAGACTTGGGGAGTACTGTGGCAGAGCTCAGCACACGAAGGAAGTGGGAAATGTGCCCGAGAGTCAGTTCTCAGCTGATCCTAATACGGGTCCATCCGCGGTGATTCGAAACCTGAGGCTGTGCTACCACCTCCGACGAACAATGTATATCACCTCGTGGTGACGGATCAATTCTACACATTGGTTCAACTCGCATTTCAGCTGCTACATCGCAACGTATACAGAATTGGCACTATCACAGGCGACAAAGACTCCCAAGAACTTGTTGAAAAAAACCGAGATCGACTCCAACGAACAACGTATGGTACTGTGCGCATGGCGGTGGCTAAAATTGCCCGCTTATGACAGGGCTTGTCTGGTGGGACTGAAAGCCTGTACAGTTCCTGGGAACAGGATCCAGCAGAGCGATGGAGACGTGTCGTAAGTATTGTTCATAATGGATGGAATTATCCTTTTTACTAACACGTGGTTGATGCAAAAGAGAGACGTACACGGGGCACAGGAGGCAGACGTAACACTATTCCTTGCCCTGCCATGGTTCGGGACTACCACAGATGGATGGGAGGTGTATACATCCACCACCAGCTTCGCCTTCAACGTTACTCACCCCAACTACAAACATGGTGCGAGAAGTACTACAAGTCGATATTCATGGGACTCGTCGACATTGCGATTGTGAACGCGTACATCGTGTTCCGAGAGTCGCAAAAGACAAGTGATATGAGACCTGTATTGCACGCTGAGTTTTTGCTGAAGCTGCATGCTGAGATGCTAGAGCTGCGTGAAGAGGATTTTTCTGAACAGGTAAAGATACCCAGGTTGTATGTGCTACATGATGTATGTGCGTGGTCTGACTGTGGGCTCTGAGGGAGCTTTGACATGTTGTATCTGCTACCTGCTCTATGTGGTCTTACTGCAAACTTTGAGAGAGCATTTACATGTTGGATGTGCCTCCTGCTGTATGCGGTCTGACTGCGAGCTCAGATAGAGCATTTACATGTTGTATGTACCACATGTTGTATGTACCACATGTTGTATGAATACCGATCAGCTAACCACTGCAACATTTACTCGTAGGCAACCTCGGCTACCGCATCCATGGCTGGAAACTTACCGCCTTTAGCGACGGATCATGAACCACAAGAAATCCCGGATTATCAAGTTGTAAACGGAGTGCGCAAGCGTCGCAGCGCCAGTGCAAGGTTTGCTCAATTCTAAAGCGCCGCATTGGCGAGAGGCGCGCCACAAAGTACTACTGCGGGGCATGCAGCAAGTCGCACAAGGCTCGATGGGTCTTTACATCATAATCGATTAGCTGAACGGAACGGGACTGACCTATTTCTGCGGTGTACAGGATTTATTTGTGCAACAAGGCGCAGACTATGCAGGCAGCTCCATGACGTGTTTCTCGATCTGGCACCACCGATGGGAGAACGGAACGAGGCAACCGCGTCCTCGTTGCGGTCGGGATATCCAGAATCGAGATGCAGGGGGCGGGGGCGGGTGCGTTGCCACCACAGCAAGAAAGCGCAAGCGCCAACGTCGTGACAGCGACGAAGACGCCGGTGACAAAGTTGGTGAAGTCACAGCAGCGCCAAGCGAGGAGGATGACAAAAACGACGGAGAGGAAGACGACGAGGGCGAAGGCGTGAACTGCGACGTGTCTGATCCGCCAAACAACAACGAAAAAGAGATTATCAACGCTATCGCCGGCGAGGACAAAAAGTTACCGTTGTGTAGGAGTGTGGAGCGTTGGGTGAACAGAGCGCAATGCGGAAGTGAGATAGCTGTTGGTGGATAGTTGAAAGAGAGGTCAATACAGCGATGGTTGGATTTTATTGCGATTCAATTGGTGTGTCTTTCACTTCTTCCTGTGCATCGCTGTTTTTACTTGCTGTGTCCAGTCTCTCGATAAAAAGTCCATTCGATTTATCCTCAACATGATGTAGGGTACTGCGTGTACTGGGTCCACATGCTGTAGATACAACGTCGGTTAGGATATGCTGAGAGTGCCCATGTCGTGTTTTGCAGAAACGGTACTCGTACTTATGTGAGACTATACAAATTTAAGCGAACCGCGTCTATAAGATCCTGTATCGTACAACATGTTTCAGAAAAAAAAGCTGCAAAAAACTCTGTGGGCACTGGGGTGTTAACTCTGCTAAATTTTCAGCACTATATGCAATATCCATGGAAAACTCAACCTAGCTATGTGGATTTCTGTAACATTGTTTCGGGGATGATTTTAGTACGTGTCGATACTTTAGGAGTGGCAGACGGATTTGTGAACTGATTGCGTGAAATCCAGGTAGTATTCCGAGATGAATTCGGGGATACACAAGGGCAGAAATGCCGGTGTCGATGGAGACTTCACACAGATCGACCTGGACAAAAATGATTTTTCCATAATTAAGCACCCTTTTGTATGCATATATTTTTTAATTTATATTCCACGTTACGTTTGAGGGGATTCAGTAATGATTATTTAGCTTTGTATATCACGTGTATCTAGTTGGTCATCGGGACAGACATTTATTCCATGTGAGCGGTGTTCCAAGTCTGGGGGCCAATAATGAGGGGTTCATCTGTATATCCTCGACGACAGTGTCCATTACTCGACCAGCAATATTCGTTCGCTCAGCTCGATTCGGTAGCCGTGCAAGATTTGCAGAGTCAATTGCTGATTTAGGTATTTGCCCACTCTTCACTGTGATGCTATAGGTGGCACTGGAATCTGGTGAAATCGTAAAATAGAGCTGCAGCACTCCAAAACTAAGGATAGCCAAAGAGGTCGTGTCTCGCTCGCATGCGGTTCACGTTGGAGCCATTATATGCGCTCCCACTAGTATTTAATCCCTTGCGTATATCGACAATCGTTTGCACAGAGTCGAGGACTGGTTCTGGCTTCATCACATGCGCTTGTACACATATTATGTGTGAGGTGATCGTAGTACTTTACAATGTCGAGGATTGTTTCACGCGAAATACCACCGGCTGCCAGTGCGGTCGTTGAAACATTTAGCTTCACATATAGCAAACTTTTAGCGTTTCTTAGAGCGAGGAAGTCGAATGCAAGAAGCAAGAACGCGTAATGCCGTTCGAACCTATTACGAGCAAGTGAAAGACACCTCGTAATCCATTTTCGAAGATAATGTCTTCGGAGTCGCTTTTCATTCGGGCCGCCACCGCCACAGGGAAAAAGAACCGGGAACATCTCCAACACTGCTCCCCAATTTTTGGACTGGACGTAGAATGTCGATTTTCGGACCAGAACGTCGGTGGTTGTATCGGTTTGCTGAAATAATATTATAAAACAAAAATATTCAACTGTGCTGATCCATTTTTTCATTTCTACAATGCATGTTTGTTAAACATGCAAGTGTGTGGCACGCTACTTCCTTGTAGCTACCACCACGAGTGCTACACGCGTGGGGCTTTGGGTTTTCACAATAGTTTGGTGCTGGCTTTGTTTGTTGCGTTTTGTAACATGCACGTTTGGCAGCTATTGCAGTTGTCACCGGGAGCTCAGACACAATGCGTGCGATAGCAATGACACCACCAGCTACTTGTTGGCAGCACCCTTGCCATCACGACCTCGCTTCTTGGGCGACGGGTTGGGATCGTCGTCGCCCTTGTGACTTGGAGGGGCCAAGGTCTTGGAAGCACGCGGTTGCCACCTCACCCTCCACCACCTCGAGCTCATCCAGAGAGTACCCTTCACACATAGAGGCGCAGGCTTGACGTTGCTCTCGAGCTGCGAGCTTCCTTGGCGTAACGCATAATAGAGGCGTAGTCCGTGCACCTTTGCGAAGCAGTACACCATACCAACTATGAAGCTCCACTCTTCATTCGCTGTACGCTTCTTGGGCTTCCACAGTGTACGCGAGAACACGAATTTGGTCCGACGCTGGGTATCGAGCTTGTCAAGCAAGCCAATCGTCTTCACGGCATGACTGGCGTAGTCGTAGTCGATTAGCTCGACACGAAAGAGCCTGGTACTCTCCGTCAGTGCGACGACGCACATCTCGAGTGCGATGCTAGAGTTGGGATCTGTGTTGTCGTCGGCGATATAGTCTCGAACATCATCCACAGAGCGGAAAGCGGCGCAACGAGATTCCTCCTCTCCAGCTCTGCCTCCAGTGCGGACATCAGGCTCGTACCCGTCATTTAGGAGAATGGCAATGGTTGATAAGCCACGCAAGTGAGGCGAGGCGGTGAAACTTTGATCGCTCTAGGTTGTACAGTGCAGGTGTCCTTCTGACCCAAAGTCGCGGGACGATGCCTGGCCTGGCAAAACGCTGACTCTCAGAAGTACCCCTGGAACAACTGTTCCAGGTGGCGTGTGCTCCTTGCGTCAATCCCCTTGAGGTTCGTTTACCTTCGCAGCTTCCACCCACCTGTTCCAGGTTAGTTCGGTGAGAAATATACGAATGAGGTTAGTGCTGACACCTCTTTCCTGGGCTACCTGTGTCAGGGAAGGTTAATAACCACCAACCAAATATAAAATCAAATAAAACGATATGCAAGTCTCTTATTGTTTGTTCAATGCCCAGAGACACGGGCAGAAAGTGCCAAGCGCAATTGAGCGTTCGGTCCTAGGGCGCTCGGCAAATGTCCCTAGGCGCTCAGACGTATTTAATACGCGCACCACCCCTTTGAAGCAGGGGAACTTTTCGAGTCACAACCTGGTACAGTCCCTTCGCACAGCAGTCCGTCGATCGCGATGATCCTGGGCAACGACTACAGACAGTCGCCCAAAACCTGTAACATGAAATGGCACACCAGCCTAGACAATGTGAGCCAAATAGGATATGAAATACGTGGCTCACCCCAGGAACACCCCCCTGGTCCCCACGTAATTTGGACTTGAGAGAGCGGAGCCCCAACGACGACTAGTCCTTAGCCGGCGTGCCTCTTACTGCTTGCAATTACCCCGGGTGTTCTGCGTATTCTTAACGTCAGGCACACTTATCCAGGCCACTTGCGCGCTTGAGGGAAAAACAGACTCTGATTGAATATAAACTTATGCTATCTGGTGGTGGGTACACAAACACTTCGCTGACTTTGACTTGATTTCAGTATGGGGTCCAACGCAGAGGCTCAGCAACCTTGCGTTTCCTTGGATTTCATATTCGCCGGGGATCGGCGACCTTGCGTCTCTTCGGATGTCATGCCTCTTCAGGCAAATCATGTAAAGATTCTTGGCGACCCTTCCCAAGGACCATGTTCCTGGTATTTGACGTCTTGGTACAGTAGACTTGGAACATCCGACCTGATACAGTTGACTTGGAACATATGACTTGGTGCAGTTGCCTTGAGACATTCGACTTGGTACAGTGCACTTGAAACACCCGACCTGGTACAGTTGCCTTGGAACATTTTACCTGGTACAGTTGACTTTAGCATCGTGGACAATACTCTGGTAGTTGATGCTCCAGGGGAAAGCGACTCCTCACGAACCCTCACTTTTATTTCCTTCCAGATTCATGGGTACACACCCACTAAATTCCTGGCTCGGCCAATCACAAACCAAGAATGTCCGACCAGGTGGGACAGGGGAAAACTCCGAATCACCTCGTGTCACAAGCCCCCTTCGCCGCGATCCTGAGAAGTCTTCCTGATTCAAGGTGGTGTTGCGGTTCGTCGTCGCAAAGTTTCTGCTAGCAGGTGCGATCTGCCACCAGAAGCAACGCCTCCGGCCTGTCGCCATAGCTCACCACGATCCAATCCGAGAAGCCTAGCAGTTGCAGCCGATACATCGTCAGTACGATCCAGAATGCTGAGCCGTCACCATGGGCTTCGCCTCCGATCCTTCTTCCGACTATGAGCTCGTCGCAGCCGTCCAAGCTGACAGATTTGCTTGCTGACACGATACGTCGTCGCGAAGTTGTGCGATCCGGCACATTGAGCCGTCACTACGGCGAGCCTCGCCTCCGACCCGTAGCCCCTGACGATCCAAACCAAGAAAGCTTGGCACTAGCAGCCCTATACGTCGTCATTACAAGCCTCCGACCCGTCGTAATCCGAGCTGAGATAACTTCTTGATTCCATGTGGCCCCGTCGCGATCCTGCCGAGGAGAACTTCTTGATTCTACGTTGTAGTCCATCGCAAAGCGGTGCGATCATGAATTCTGAGCCGTCGCCATGTGAGCATCGCCTCCGAACCGTCACCGTGCGAGCATCTCCTCCGACCCGTCGCCACTGCCGATCTAAACCGATAAGTCTTGCCACTGGTAGCAGCTGTAAGCGTCGCTTCCGACCCGTCGCGATCCAAGCTGACAGAACTTCTTGACCTTCTTGATTCCACGTGGCGGCCTGTCGCAGGGTGCAATCTTGAATGCTGAGCCGTCGCCACGTGAGCATCGCCTCCGCCCTTCGCCGAAGTGGTTGCTGGTTGGTGTGATCCATCGAGGCGTCGCTGGAAGTCCTTTGATCTGTACGACGCAAAGCTTGCTGTGCAGCCACCGTCACATGGGGCGGCTAAGTGCAAGTTGAACGAGCCACTGCCGAGACGATGGACCCTCCATGGCCGACTGTGGTTCGCGCTGCAATGGACTACATCGTCCTAAAAGCAAGGCCTACCGGGGTTGTTCCGATCTGGTCGAACGTTTTTGACGGGGCTTCATCGGCGACACCACGGTTTGCCTACCCGCGCTATGAGCGCTGCGATTGCTCTCAGCTGTGCGTTGGTGATGGTGGGTCAAGCTGCGTGAGCTTCAGGACCAACACAATGTGCACCGACAGCAACTGCGCCAACGGCATCGGATGCAGCAATCGGTTCATCGAAACGTATCCGCTAATGCTGATGGAGTCTGTGTGCGGGGTCGGAGTGGCATCCACACGGTGAATTCCCAAGAATGGATTGTCGCTGAATACGTCGCCGAGCTGATCGACGACGTCGAAAAGGAGTGCAAGGGGTATCCAGATTACACGCTGCAGATACGCCATCCTGCTATCGACACATCTCGATCGACGCGGCCAAGAACGGCAACACGAGCCGCGACATGAACCTATCATACTGCCCAAATTCAACCTTCTTCGAGTTTCGCGATGACACCTCCACACGCGTAGGATTTTCCACGTTGCGGGGCTGGAGCCGCTGCAGGGGCGGAGTGTCAGCTACCTCCCCGTCGCCGAAAACAACAAGATCAGGTTCCACTGCCGATGTGGGTGGCCAAGTTGCATCGGTTGCCAGTCCCATAAGCCACAGCGCGTTGACCATCATGCGAAGCGCAGCAGCAGCACCAGTAGCAGCAGGACCACCGTCGGCGAGATCTGGGACGCCGATCAAATGGTGACCCCATACAGCGCTCACCATCAGAAGAAGCGCGGCAAGAGCACCACCAGCACCAGCAGGATCACCGGCGGCGAGATCTGGAGGCTGATCAAATGGTGACCCCAGAGTGCCTTTACCATCAGAAGAAGCGCGGCGGAAGCACCACCAGCGGCGAAAGCTGGGGGACGACCAAATGGTGACCCCGGAACGCGTTCACCATCAAAAGAAGCGCGACATCAGCAGCACAGGCGGCGAGATCTAGCGGTCCGGCCGGAAGATGGCCCACAAAGCGGCGCGTCGTCTTTGTCTTCGCCAAACCCAGCTGACCAGCTATTTCACCTAGGATGTGTATGCGACTTCTGCATAGCAGTATCATCCAGTCAGCACAAGCAGTTAGCTTCGCCAGCACACTGGCGGCCGTTTGTGATAGTGCGCCGTACGGGGACAGCACGCGCCCAACATTTGTGTTGGGCCCTCAATCAGGCGGTCTCAATGCTAAGAAATATTGCCCGTTCTTGGTCCGAAGCAGACATTCACGATAGCGGACGATAGCGGACCAATGCGACGGTCCGGTGAACAAAACGATGTAACGCTCCGGAGGGACATGCACTCTGACCGCCACTCCTTCTTCAGGACCTTCACTCTTTTTCGGATATTTAGAGTCTGCGAAGGGCCGGTGGCGCCGCGAAGTGCCGCTGCATACAAATGTATTGATCAAGCACCTGTACGGTCCCCGCTGTGCTAAGTTGAATTGGGGTCACCTAAGCGGGGATTCATATTTTTACTTTTTAGATACGGACGACTGTTGGAAATGTGCCTTTTACTACATTCTCGATATAAAAGGCAAGTCAAAATTCTGTTTAAAACGCGGAAATCGAAGAGTCAGCCAAAAAAATGAAAAAAACAGGAGAAATGACGCTCCGATGATGCACAGCACCGTAGTACTCTTAGCTAAGCGCTATTGTGACTTCTACTCCAAACTGGCCGGATCGATTGGTTGAATCGCCGCCAATCGCCCGAGCCATACAAAATTATAATAAGCAGTGACTCGCACTTAGGCAAGGGGTTACTGTGCTACCCAAGTGCTGTGGGGCGATTCGCAAAATAACTTGGATTTGTATTGGATCGGTATTGAATTGAGCATAGCATAGCCCCAGATCGCCAAATTTGGCCGGAATTCACAATAAGAGAATAGGTATTATTAACACAGAATCAGATTTCAGGAAATTACTCAGGTGGCCAAGATATGTGGTTTTACAAGATCGTTGACGGTTCTCGATCGCCCTGAAACTCTGGATATAAATATCCAGAGAACGAGCAGTTAAGTTGACAGGCCTATTTTTGTTAGATTGGGCGGTTGGTTGATCGCCCAAGCCCAATCGACCCGCCAATCGTCCGAGCCATACAAAACTATAATTAGCAGCGATTCGCACTTAGACGAAAGGTTATTGTGGTACCCAATTGGTGTGGGGCGATAGGCAAAATGACTTTGATTCGGTTTTGACTTGAGCACAGAAAGGCCCAGATCGCCAAATTTGGCCAGAATTCACAGTATTTTTATATTAAAATAAAGTGAACCAATCAATCGAGTCGAGGTTTCATTTCGGCCAATCCAGTTGGAGCTCCGTAGGCGTCGCCAGGTCTTTCTCCTCATTCGAGAATCTGCCGCGTTGAGGGAAGATGGTGCGGCTTGTCTGTGCGATTGTTGGCATGGCTGAGGAGCCATTCTCGGTGCGAGTGGACGAGGACGACTTGGTGGATGAGTTGAAGAAGGCGATCTGGGCGCAGCAGGGTACACTTTTCCAGCAAGCAAGCTGCGACTCTTCCTGGCGAGAAAAGGCAGAGCCTGGCTGAAGGACGACGATGAGGCCGCAGTGCAGCTGGAACAGCAGGGGGACAGGACCACGCCTTAATCCAAACGTTGATCAAGGGGAGCACATGAAGGCGACGAGGACGCTGCAGAACGTCTTCACCCAATACAAGATGGAGGAGGTGGCCTCCGGGCAAATCCACGTGTTGGTGGTCGTTCCGGAAGGGGCTTCCGCACGTGAGAACCTGGGAAAGAGGAAGAGGATGACGGACATACCAGACCCCTGGATGAGGGCACTCAAGGACGAGCAAGTTGAAGCGCTACCGTCGACCTGTGAAGATTTGAAAGCGCACCTGAAACGCGAACTTGGCGTCAAAATCCCCATTGGTGAGAGGCACTTTCAGATGGTATCCGTGGAAAACACAGCAGGAGAATGTACCAGTACTTTTGCCAAGCTGTTTGAACCGGAACCGCGTGAAACATTTTCGGACCGAACTGGGACTATCGTGGCAGCTGTTATTGATCCTATTTGGTCTCGATCCGATTGCGCAACCGAAGCAACGTATCATTTTGTATGGGATTCCCTGATTGTGGGACTGCTAATGCGTGTGTCAAATGGGAACTATCGTCGCAACACAAATGCATCTACTTCAACTGGCCTCTCTAGACCAGATTTATGCTTCTACTACGACTGTAGCAATGTGTGCGTGTTTCGCGGAGAAGAAAAGCAAGTGGCGATTTGCAAGTGCCAGTAAAAGAGTTGCATGATAAACTCATCTGGAGATACGACACTGCGCCATACATTTTTGGCTATGCTGCTGTGGGACTGCGAGTGTGCATAGCAGCTATAAGAAGAGATGAGATGAAAGAACGTGGTGCCAAAGTGGAAATCATCGAAACGTACAATCTGGGTGATCTCAATAGCCGGCTTTCGTTTTTCTCGCGCTGCTGAACCTTTCGACTCTTTTCCGGCCAGTTGTGGATCTTATCCAGCCGCTGGATGTTCCCGAGTACAGCACTATCGAAAGATGCAATGGTGTGAGGATTACATTCACCGATAATTGTGTGGTGAAGACTTATCCCTCGAGCATGGCGAGTGGCGCCATAATTCAGAATCTGAAGACTCTGCATAGTCTAATGAAGATGAATTCCGTCCCGAACGTTGTGGTGTTAAAGAGCGCAAATGTGCAAAAGAAACACGTGCTCCTGATGCCCGTTGGTCGACTTTCCCCACCCGAGAACGTCCATCAGCTCCTGACGGCCTTACGCGATATACTCAGTGCGCTGGTATCACTGCACGCAATCAAGCTGATGCATCGAGACTTGAGATGGGAAAACGTGTTAAAGTACTCACACGACAGCGAGAGGTGGTTCCTTATCGACTTCGATGAAGGAGCATCATCGCCCGCTGCAAGAATTACGCACTTAAAGGCGGAATCGCATGCTCCTGAGATAATGTCATCTGCGTCGCATGGTGTTAAGGTTGACATTTGGAGTGTGGGCTTTCTTTTGAAGACATCTCCTGTCCAGGATTTACCCACTGAACTGGCTGTGATAATGGGAAAGTGTTTGCAGAGGAGTCCGACGAAGAGGCCTACATCAAAATCACTCCTCAAGGCAGTTGAAGCACTGCTGAAGGGGTTCGAGGGGAGTTGAGGGAGCCTTCCTGTGGATCATTTGATATCTCGTTGATGGGCAAGTTAAAGTCGTGTCAATCAATCGACTCACAACCATAGTTCGTTTTTAAGGAACGGCTTCATGCTATCTTGCCTTTAAGAAAGTTACGATAGGTTTGCTGCAGCCGATTTGATCTCCAATCAGTTGTCGTATACACAGAGAAGACGATTCTGTTCGCACAATTCGACTGGTAATCCTTCCAAGGTCTCGCCTCATCATGAATTGAAGGTCAACACCCACCAGGGTCATCTTGTCTAAAGTTTGTTAGCACCACTTGTAGCTCTCGCCACCATATCCTTAAGCTTTTGTGCTGAGATGGTGTCAATATGTTTCGTACAACAATCTGTCGCAGTTCGCAGCGTATCCAAGACTTGTACCTGAATGACTGGCCATGGAATCGGTCTGTTTCACGGTGACATCATCTACCTAGGCAACAGGCTGATTTAAGATTTGGAGTGCAAGCCAACCTTGCCAACAGAGGAGGTGTCTCAGATTGGCTGCCTAGGTCAACACGAACAGTACGATTTTCAGGCAGGAAACCTCTGCATGACTAGTGCAACGATGAAGACTTCGTAGGCAAAATGTAACATTCTTGTTTACATAGATGTTTTTCAGGTCTGAGTGCTCGTGACGTGTTGGAGCGACGTCGATTTTGGTGGCTGTGGTGAACGTCAGTGCGATTCGCTATACATATTCTGCTTCATTGATTCTAGGCAGGTGCCAGCTTGGGCGACGACGCCTTGATGTCGTCTGAACGGCGCAGATGGCCGGCCATCCGACTGATTGCAAACCTTCGACGAGTGCAGTTGACATTGAAGTGAAATTCGAGTTGAGGTCAATCAGAGCAAACGATGCTAAAGCCGAGCAGGACGAGTCGCTGTCAAAGTCTTCAGAATTCATGATCCAGTTTACCAGGTTTGGCAGCTGCGAGGATCAGCGAGCAGGTCATTTATAAAGAAGAGCCTCAATACAGTATCATTAATTTTTGAGTCTTGATGGCCTTTTCGATTGACTCTGAGGTTGCGTATTTCCGATATTCGTCTCTATGATTCGCGTTCAGGAATGCCGGCTATCAGATATCATGGCGTTGCTTGCACAGGGTCCTGTGAAATGTTTCATCACTTTGTTTTGACAATCAAGGGTTAGACTGGCGATTTTCAGCACCATCCTTTTGTTTTTATCGTGCAATCGCTTGGTCGACTTCTGAATCTGTCACTGCTGCTAAGCCTATTATAATGATTAGGCCTTCGACTTAACTTCTGAGGTTTGACGAACTCTGCGTCTAATGAATGATCAGGCCTTTGGCAATCTGCTGTCACTTCCCAACTGGCGCTCAAGTGCAAACAACGGACGACCTCCTACAGTGCTGGCCATAAATATGTAGCGGACGGTTTTCGCGACTAATTACCGTAATTTTGCACGAATAAGGCTAAAATGGCGTCTATTAGCTATTCAAACGAAGAGCTATCCGGGCATATAATTTTTTCTGCAGGCGACTCGTGGTTGTCAAGATACATAAATGACCATCACTCTGACCCTGGCCAAAAGTACGTAGCGGCGCCGATTTCGCGAGCTTTGGGGGCATTCCACTCCGCTCTAGAACCCATCAACCGGCTAACACAACAGCCTCGTAAGTCCTAATGCCGTCCTTAGTCTTAGTTTTGATCCGAATACCCCAGGAGCATGAAGAAAAGGCACCGAATTTACTCCCGTCGAGAGAAGCAAGATTATCGGCCTTCGGGAGGATTGCTGGACCTTCGCAGCGATCGGCAAGCACATGGGGCGCTCTGCCGCAGGTATGGGTAAGTTCTGGAGGAACAGGGAGGACTTCGGGTAGGTCAAGAGGTCAGGAAGGCCCCGAAAGGTCTGCGAGACGATGCAGCGGTGTATCGTGCTCGAGGCAAAGAAGGGTGGGAAGTCGTCGAATGCCGTGAAATCGGCACTGGTTTTGGAGATATCAACGCGTACCATGCGGTGTGTGCTTCAGCAGTGTCCTCATATGAGCTACGTGAAGTGCAACTGCACGCCAATGTTGAAGGCAAGCCACAAGTTGGCTCGCCGAAAGTGGGCAAGGAGCCTGGTCAAACTCCGGACTGACTGGGATCAAGTTGTCTTCTCGGACGACAAAAATTCAATCTCGACGGTCCGGATGGCCTCCAGTACTACTGGCATGACCTGCGCTGCGAGAAGGAAGCCTACTTCAGCCGCCAAAACTCTTCTGAATACCAGGAGACTCTTACAAACTAGTTGCTACCATTTGGAGAGGCTTTTCATGGAGGAAGCTATGTTTTTCAGCAAGACAACGTCAGCATACATGCTCCAAGAGGACTAAAGAGTTCTTAAAAAGCTGCGAAGTGGAAGTTCTCGACGGAGCGGCGCTTTCTCCCGACTTATATATCCGATAGAAAACAAGTACCGTATACTAGATTTCCTACAGCGCACTTTTCTCCTAAAGCACACCCTTAGCTAGCCAACCAGCGTGCTGTAAATTGTCACCGCATCAAGTGAGATCTCCTAAACCACATCAAATCTCGCCTGCACCACCAACGAAATTGCTGGTTCTCGTGAATTGCATTCACGAGAACCGGTTTGCTTTTTATGATCAACGATACTTTATCATGCCAAAGCTACTGCACTACATGCCATGTAGCATGCCACACTTAAAGCAATGCCACCGGAACGGTAAAAGAAAAGGAAATATCACCCTGTGTGGAATTTGGGGGAAATGTAGCTTTTTCTCAGCTTTCCCGCTACCGGTGGCATTGCTCTTAGTTGGGCACAGTCAAGGGCAAACTAGGACAACGGTGTCCGACCTCCAGAATTTTTTGTGAGTTGCTATTTGTTATCTATAGACAACGACGGAGAAAACCGCCCCCGCTGACATGGATTCCAAGTCATTAATAATTTGTAAGCAATTTCTGATTGGCTCATTTAGCTGGAGGGCAATGCATATATAGTACAGGTTTGATTCAGAAAACTAACATGTTCACACATTAGGGGGTCTCAAAGTAAAATGGGCAGCACATATCGATATGATGGCATGAAAAATTCCCCCTCTCCGATTGGCTGTTTGCCGAGCTACCGTGAAGCCCTCACGCCGAGCGATTAATCCAAGCTGTCCTGCTGACAGCGAGACGAGCAACAGAGACAGCTTCGCCAGCTCCACTGTACAGGAGCAAGGCAACAGGGGAGGCAAGGCCGGTATGCCGCAGGTGTCGCGACGGCAGCAGACGCTACGTAGTCTATTGCGTGGTATCCGAGCGGCTGCTATCAGCGAAATATCGCTTTTTTATTGATGAAGGAGAGACGACATACTTGGGACCGAGGACGACATGCTGATGGACCTAATTGGAGCCTACTGGATGATTAGCAGGGCCCGCTTTTTGACCAAGCGAGAACCTGTGCCTCGAGCCGCAGACAATCTCGAATTTTGGCTCTTGCAGCTCGACGAAAAGCGGTTCACGCAAGACTTTCGCGTTTCGAAGTTCCAGTTTGTTCAGATCGTCGATTTGATCCAGAACCACCACATATTTTCCAATGAATATAACGTTCCCCAGACACCTGCATGGTGCCAGCTGATGGTTGCGCTGTATCGGCTTGGCTGCGATGGCAACGGCGCTTCAATTGGAAAATTGGCTCGTCATTTTCGCTGTGCTGAAGGCACGATCGAGCTGTTTACGGATCGCTGCATTACAGCTCTAGTCGCTCTTGAACAGAGAGCCGTTTCATGGCCAGATGCTTCTGAGTGCGATGAGATAAGTGCTCGCATCGAAGAAGTGGCGGGGTTTCGACAGTGTATTGGGTTCGTAGATGGCACTCTGTTTCCATTTGCCACGAAACCGGAGCGTGACGGTGCTGATTACTACAGTCGCAAAGGATACTATGGAATGGAGGGCTCGTCGTTTGTGATGATCACAAGCGGATAAGGTATTTTTACACAGGATGGGCTGGCTGTGCCCATGATCCTCGAATGATGGCAAATTGTGAGCTCCAACTGAACAAAGATGATATGTTTCATGGTGATCAGTACCTCCTAGCTGACTCGGGATTCGCTCCGGATACGGCCATCGTTCCCGTGTTCAAGAAGCCGCGGAATGCTCACTTAACAGAGGCACAGGGGACTTTTAACAAAGAGCTGAGTAAAATCCGGGTGTGGAATGAGCACTGCATCGGGATATTAAAGGGGGGTTCAGTTTGAAAGGGCTGCGACTCCAGCTTCGAGATGAGCGTGAAGGAGAACGCATCGTGGCTTGGATTCGAGCTTGTGTAGTGCTCCATAATTTGCTTCTCTACGTTCCGAAGGTGGGAGAATCAGAGGATGAAGACCCCAATGCGTGGATTCCGGTGGTCAAAGAACTTCCCGACTTAATTGATGATGGTAACTTTGATAACTCATTAATTAGAAATGCTGACACGCAGGGAAAGCTCAAGCGACTGCGTGTAATGCAAAGTCTTATTGGTAGCCCAACTACCAACTAACGTTGCAACTAACTTTGAATCACACATAGATTAACGATTACTTCTCCTCGAAGTGCTCCACAACCATAGCCTTCACCTCATCCGCTGTGTATATTCCCAACTCCAAAGGGTCCCTCGTATATTGGATCTTGGCTTGGGCAAGCTCAATCCTCGAGCGCTTTTCCGCTAACTTGGTCCGCTCACAAATTGAGTCGTACATCACATCATCAAGACTTTTTCTCTTTTTCTGCGGCTTTGTTGCAAGTGTCAAAGACTTTCCTCGTTTTGGATTAGCAGGTTGCTTGCCGTTGCCCTTCTTCCCACGAGTAGTGATACTGGGCGCTCCCCCAACCGGTGCCCTAGTTGCATTTCCAGAAGACGTCTGAGCACCCATGTCGGTGCTGACAAGAGCTGGGGTGCAGTAGCGTATTCGGCAGGCTCGTCAATATCACCGCGACGGACACCGTCTTCATCATCACTGTCACTGCTCTTCGGATACTCGCAGTCACCAAAGGGAAAGTCAAAGTCGGCTTGAAGCTCGTTGATCTGGCCGTCGCCGCGAGGCGCCGAGAAATTACATGACACGGGGGATTGAATGTTCCCGTTGGAGCAATTGGTTTGGCCGACGCGCGATCATGAAACACAGGGCCGAGCAGATCCCAATGCTTGCATATACTGACAAGTTTATCTACCAGCCACATAATTTATTAGGGACCTATTAAAAATGATAGTTGCCAATCTCTAACTTACCGTGGAAGGTCTTCTCTTCGTCCGCATCTAATACACCTTCGCCCGACTGTCGTTTCAAGTCAGCCGCTTTATTGTATGAGTCCTGAATGTCATGCACCTTCTGCAGGACACCTACAGAGCACACAGCTATCATAAGATAAATGAATAAGCAGTCTGGTGCTCGACATAATTTCGTACCTTTGTCCGATCGACCCGTAATGCCTGCCTTCTTGATCTTTTCAACTATCTCAGACGCCAGAGCTTTCTTCGTCTTGCCGCCAACGGTGTCACCGCGCTATCGTTGCAGATTCCCCTCTGCAGTGAGCCACGTCAAGATGACATCGACGCTGGATGGGCCGCCATCAACGCCGTCCTTGTCCCAGCTTACTGGTCGTCGTCGCCCTGCAGCGTGGGGTGGCATGGCGGTGCGAAGCGATGTCAGGAGGGGTCTTTGGAGGGGGGCTTTGCGCTTTCACTCTGCAAGGAAACCCGAAGAGTTGATCTTAAAGCAGCCGAATGTCTTATGTCTGCTTGACTCGCGATGAGCGTCAAGAAATCCTAACCTAACGGCATAGCCGCAAATCGCCCTGATTCGCTGATTCGCTTATTATGTCGACATGTTTTCCGGACGAGTTCAACTTTGAAACCCCTATTGTGCATTGAAACGAACAGTGATTGGCTGACTGGATGCGCCAGGGTCGAGTTCTTTTTTTTGTTGGGGGACGGATTTTTCCGTCGTTTTTTGTTGTTGTCTGTATTTAAACTCACTGTTCTCGATGTACCTGCACCTTTTCTTAATACCTAACAACCCGACACCTTCAATGTTCCTGCCGTAGGAATTAGGAAATCTAGAATACGGTATAGGATGCTTGGACGAGCTGTTATCGCGTATGGAAGCAGTATCTGACGGTGGAAGAGGTCAAAAGTGCTATCCGTGACGCCTTGGATAATTTGGAGCTGCCACGGCTTCTAAACTTGGTCAATTGGATGTCTGTCAGCGTCAGCGGCGTCAATAAAGACAAAGGTAAGAAGACAAACCATTAGAGAGCTCTGAAGCGCAGGTAGTGAGCCCCAAAGCTCGCGAAATCGGCGCCGCTACGTACTTTTGGCCAGGGTCAGAGTGATGGTCATTTATGTATCTTGACAACCACGAGTCGCCTGCAGAAAAAAATTATATGCCCGGATAGCTCTTCGTTTGAATAGCTAATAGACGCCATTTTAGCCTTATTCGTGCAAAATTACGGTAATTAGTCGCGAAAAACCGTCCGCTACATATTTATGGCCAGCACTGTAAGAGCCAGCAAACTGACCCCCTGACTTGACGGGAAGTCCCCCATAGTGGGGCTAAGGTTAAAAGAGGGAGGTCTTCTCCAAGCTGCGTGCGCTCCCGGGAGGCGGCGCAGCGTGCACCCCACGAGGGAGCCGTCCGAACTGTAAAATCCCGAGGGTGCGAGAAGCAGTGGTGAAGTGTGGGGCGTCACCGCACCTCTAGACTGCTGTCTGCCTTGACTTGCACGTGTAGCCACCATAGCTTAGTAGTAGCCTGCACGTGTTAGTAGTAAGACAGATAATACAATGAAGTACTATATACAGTCGTATGAAGAGGAACAAACGTAAACACGTATGTGCCGGGCAACGTACCACGACAGGACCAGCAATGTCTTGGCGGGAGCTATCCATCCACAAAGGTCTCGCTTGAGCCGCTATGTGGTGAATCCCAAAGTGAGGTAGCTCCCGCCCAAGGCACGCCGTTCCGCAAAGTTACATTAGATGGTATAAGCAAGTAATACATACAAACCTTCAGTCAGCTCTTGTGCCATTGCGCCGGCTCACAGCCACCCATGCCGTCAGGCATACAGCGTCCAAGTGAGATGTCGTGAGGCTGCAAGTAGCCCCGCGATACCTCCACGCGGTAGCAGGAAATGACGCAATCGTACGCTCGCAGCCGGGCGATTGCCGATCTTGAGTAGTTGCAGTAGTCACCATATCATGGCCGTCGTCTCGCAGGACACATGTCCCTGCAGGCAACAGGCCTTCGGCCTCACACTCCCACTTGATCCCGTCGCCAAAACCAAAGCGCCGTGATCACCAGTTGCACAGTTGCCTGCAGGCATAGCTCCACGCTCACCAAAGAAATCCGCTTCAGGATCTGCAGTCAGGTAGCCGAAGGTTGGCAGCAGTCATGCTGTGGCGCAGCCACACAGGCATAGCGCAGCTAGCCCTGCCCATAGGGCGCACGCCACCGTCTTGAGTCGCTTAGCAGCAGTTATGCTGTGGCGCAGCCACACAGGCATAGCGCAGCTAGCCCTGCCCATAGGATGCACGTCACCGCCTTGACTCGCTTAGTTGTTCGTCGCTGCCGAGGCCGCTGCCACACTGGCTCTGGCGTGATCGGCAGTACCTTCATGGAACGACGAAGCTGAGCGAACTTGAAAGCACCAAGTGCCTTCGTCATGATGTCGGCCACCATGTCATTGGTGCCGATGTGCTGGATCATGAGCTTCTTGAGCTCCACGTTCCGGCGCACCATGTGCATCTTGTTGTCAATGTGCTTGGATTTTCCGTGCTTGCCAGGCTTTGTCGTCAATGCAATGGCGCCTTGGCTATCACCAAGTAGAAGCGGCACTGGATGCTCCCACTGAAGCTCCTTGCACAGGTCAATCATCCACAGCAAGTCCTTGGTTGCCTCCGACATTGGATGTACTCGGCCTCACACGTGCTCAGCGCGTTGAGCTCCTGTTTGCGCGAGGCGTACGAAATCACGTTGTTGTCAAGCAGCGTGACGTAACCGCTCACACTTCGGCGGTCCTCCGGATCGTTTGCGTAGTCAGCGTCCGAATACACAGAGAGGCGTACTGTGGTATGCGATGTCACGTTCATGCGCAACCCGTAGTTCATGGTGCTCTTCAAGTACCGCAGCACACGCTTAGCTTGCGCAAAGTGCGTATGGTCGTACTTGGACAGGAACTTGCCCAGGCGCCGCGTGGCGTGGGTGATATCAGGCTGCGATGCACTCACGAAGTACTGCAGCGCACCGACGACTTCTCGGTACGGCAGGTACTCCGTCGTGGGCTGCGACGTGGCCTTGGATTCTGAGGTTGCTTCGGGCGTAGCGCACCAGTTGCAGTTCTCCATGTGGAATCGCTTCAGAATCTCCGTGACGTACTGCTGCTGGCAGTACACGATCTCGCGACCAGGCCGGTTGATCATGATCTCCACACCTAGGAGATACTTCACGGGTCCCAGGGTCGTCAACTCGAAAGTCTCTTGCAGCGAGGCAGCAACCTTAGCGCACAGAGCTTGAGGACCCATCAGTGGGAGGTCGTCAACGTAGACAGTGAGTAGCAGCGTCACTTGACCGTCCTTCTTCAGAATGTAGAGCCCGAAGTCAGATTCGGCTCGCTCAAACCCCATCGCCAACAACTTGGCGTGCAGAGTCTTATTCCAAATGTTTGGCGCCTGCTTGACGCCGTACAGACTCTTGAGCAGTTTGCAGACGAATCCAGGTCCATCAACTTGAAACCCGGGAGGTTGCTCCATAAAGATCAGCTCAGCTAGGTCTCCATATAGGAAAGCCGTCTTTACGTCGTACTGCTGTACCGCCTAGCCTCTTTGCACAGCATAGTAGATCGCAGTACGGATGGTCTCGAACCTGATCACCGGTGCGTAGGTCTCCGTGTAGTTCAAGCCAAGCTGTTGCTTGAACCCATGGATGACAAGCCGGGCCTTGAATCGCTTGATCCGCCCTCGCTCGTCACGCTTGACGGAGAACACCCATCTGCACGTGATGACCTTCAACGACTTGGCCAGCTTACGCGGAACAATCTTCCATGTTTCATGGCTCTTCAGCGAGGACAGCTCAGCCAACATCGCTGCTTGCCACTGCTCCAATGCCTGCTCGCATGAGCCTGTTTGTAAATCGTCGGTATAGGCACGTCTGTGGCAGACATGATGTTGCCCACAACGTAGTCTCGAAGCCGTACACTCTGCGTCTGCGTCCGTCTTGGCCTCTTGAGGCAGGGCCGTACGGGTGGAGGCTGCAGCTCAACGCCGCTTGTCTCCTTCTCCGGTTGCTTCTTGGCACGACGATTTCGTCGCTTCTTGGCCGTCTTGGACACCGCAAGTGGTGCCACTGGCTTGAAAGCCTTAGCAGCAGGCACTTCAGTGGCCTGCCGCTGCTCGCCGTGATCTGCAAGTGAGCGCGAGTCTTCGTTGTCGTGCACGCTCCCACTGGAACGTGACATTGTCGCCAACGCGTCTCCATCTGCATCCACTTCCTCGAACTGACGCCAGGCTGGAGGACTTTCATCGTCCACAGCCGGCAGGTAGGACGCCATGCTCGTCTTGATACGAGCCACAGGAACCGTCTCTGGCAGTTAATGGTCGCCGTACAGGTAAGTGTTCTCGAGCAGCTTCTGCATGTAGTCGCCACCCACTGTGAACTCCTCGTGGAAGCGCACGTTTCCGCCTTGCGCGGTCACGATCTGGCACGTCTTCAAGTCCATGAATTTGTAGCTCGGAGTCGTCTGGCTGTAATCAATCAATAAAGCTAGCCTTGCTCTCGGTTCCAGCTTCTCTTTGCGTTGTCTCGACTCTGGAGGGATCCGTACGTGCGCAATCCACCCCCACACGCATGTCCGCAAGGACAGGCTCTTCACGGAACGGCTGTCTGCGTGGCGACCTCATGCCCAACGGCTTGGTCGGCAGATTATTCAGTGTGTCGACGACATGGAGTAGCGCCCCCCACAGAGTACCTGGCAGCTGGGTGGCGTTCAGCAGTGCACGGATGCGCGGTAGCACGATGCCGTTAGCGCGCTCCACGATGCCGTTCTCTTGAGGAGCATAGGCATTGGTGGTCTCGAGCATGATACCATGCTCACCACAGTAGGCTCGCAGCTCATCGCTCAGAAACTCTTCACCTTGGTCACTCCATAGCCGTACCGTGCTGTACTGCTTGAAGCGCACGCGAAGCCGGTTAAGCAATATCTTGATATAGTACGTAGCCTCGCCCTTGGTCTTCAACAGGAACGCCCACTTGTAGCGCGTTGCCTCATCAACCATGAACAGGAACATCGTAGCACCACCAATCGTGCCAGGCTTAATCGTACAGATGTCCATCATCAATGTCTCCAGAGGCTTGGTGCTCCGCTTGGCGATACGAGAGTGAGCCATCCGTCTGGCTTTCGACGCCGCACACGCAACACATTCGTAGGAGCTCAGACCATTAGCATTAAGCTTAACTCCGACATTAAATTTGCTGGCCAGGCGCTTCACAGCGTCCATGCCCACGTGTCCGAAACGTTGGTGTAGTAGCTCCATCTGCGACTTGCTGTCCATGTTTGTCTTGAGAGCTGCCATCACCATCGCGCCAGATACACGTTCGGCTTGAAGGCGATAGACGTTGTCACGCATGCGAAACTGGATAATGGTGTCGGGCTTGGACAACCAGGCCGTGCATTGGTCCGACGAACACGTAAGTCGGCAGTTGCCGATCATCTGCAAGTACCCGAGGCTGATGATGTTCATAGCGGTCGGGGTATACACCACGTCGTCCAGCAGTCGATCTTCCGTTTCCCAGTCACCTGATTCACAATACGCAACAACACAGACCCACAAATGGTCGTATGCTCAGTCGTGCCATTCGCGAAGTCAAGACGACTCGCACTGTCCTTACGGATCGTAGTGAACAGCGCGAGGTCGCCACAGACGTTGACTTGTGAACCTGAATGCAGGATCCACTCGACAATACCTGGCTGACAAGAGGCAGTACCTTGGTTGTTACGGCGACCGACTGCATTCACCTGCCAGGGGCCACTGCCCCGGCGGTCATCGTTGCGCGGCTGCGAGTAGCCACGCCCGTACGAGCCCTCTCTTGGTCCACAGTAGTCATCACGTCTCGGCGACTGTCGTCCAGCGTAGCCTCGCTGCGGCCCGTCACGCCCGTCTAGGTTAGACTGTAGTGGGCGGAGGTCCATAGTGGCTGACTGGCCCACGTGGCGGCGATCAGTCACGTCCGCGGAACGGCAGTGTGTCACGCCCACGAAACGGCGATCTGTCACGTCCACGAAACGGCGATCTTCCGCGCCAACGCGACGGCGATCGGCTGCGTCTTCGTGGCGGCGATCTGCCACGCCCACGAAACGGCGATCTTCCGAGCCAACGCGATGGCGATCGGCTGCGTCCTCGTGGCGGCGATCTGTCACGCCCACGAAACGGCGATCTTCCGCGCCAACGCGACGGCGATCGGCTGCGTCCTCGTGGCGGCGATCTCCATTGGCCTCTTGGTGGCGAGATGCCGCGCCGGTGCGATCTGCCTCGCCCACTTGGCGGAGATTGTCCACGATCTCCGAAGCACGGCGGTGGTCCAGCACGTCCTTGATCGTGCAGCGGCAAGCGGCTGCGCTCACGGCCTCGCTGCTCAACAGATTGCTGGCAATCAGCACCATCTTCATCACGTCTGGATGCTTCAACAGGAGCTAGAGGTTTGCACTCGTTGGTCACATGACCAGGCACGCTCTCCCTTAGTACAGGCACACCCACACGTGGTTCACCTTGGATGTACTGTGGCTCGAGTGGTGCTGCATGCGTCAGGAAGCCCTTGAGAGTGCGTAACCCAGGCACGTCATCAGCGTTTTCATCACCGGCGTTGATCCACTCGGCTGCACCATCATGGTCGAAGTCGGGATCGGTTACAGCACTTGCTGCAATGGTTGCTGGACAGCCATCACTTGTTGCTGCTGCGCTGGCTGCGGAACAGGCACCAGCAGCTTCAGTGGCTGCGGCGCTGGCTGCATGATTGGCTCCGGTGTTGACTGCAACACCTTCTGCGGCACTGGCTTCTCCACGTGTTGCTGCTCTCGGCGGTGCACTGAACGCCGCGTCGGCGCTCTCGAAGTAGTTGCTGTCTGCACTGGCGATGACGGTGGCTCGTCCTTAGTCTCTTCGCTCTCGAGAGACTGGGTCGAGCAGTTGGAGGACATCGAGGACGCCAAGTCAATCGTCTCCTCACAGCCTCTGCTCGACAGGAGTCCGATGTCGTCGAACATGCCCTTGGACACGTTGATGGAGTTCACAAGTGACTTCGGCGGTTGACGTGCAGCGTCACGGCCGCGCTGTTGACCTTGCTCACGATCGCGCTTGCGCTTCGCCAGCTCAAGCTTCAGCTTCTTTCCGGTGGTCTTCGTGCACTCGGCCCACCAGTGTCCTTCTTGGTCACAGTTCGCGCACGTGCTCTTGGCCTTCTTGTCGAATGCACCCTTGCCCCGCTTACGCTGCTTCTGGCTCTGACGCTTGCGACCTTGGCCTTGCTGTGAGCTGGTGATGTGCGAGACTTGAGCCGCACGCGCCGGCGGCAGCGACTCCGACTGCAGCTTCTTGCGTTGGTGCTCAGCGGCGTGGAGCCTCTGCAGCGATTCAGCGATGGTGAGCTTCTTGCGATCGTTGGTGGGGACGGCCATCCAATTGCCGTACTCACGTACGAGGTCCGGGAACGCCAACATGGAGTTGGACAGCAGCAAGCTCGCGTGCTGCCACTCTGGTACTCATAGTCGGCCTCGTGGTACCTGGTCACACGCTTTGCAATGTCCTCCGCGTACTGGTCGACCGTCTCCGACGGCTGCATCTGCCGCGTCAGCAGTTCACGAAGCAGGTAGTCCGGGTTGATGCCGTCGTTCGACTCGAAGTGCTTCGTGATCGCCTCCCATAACAAGTGGGGCAGCGTCATGTCATGCCGAAGGTCCTCGACCTTGAACGTCGTCCGCAGGTCGACTGTCAGCGAAATCGCCAGCGTAGAGAACGCCTTGTCCTTGCGGGCCAAGTGCCACTCCTTGTAGTTAGGCCGCTCCAGGCCGAGCGCCTCGTCGTACCGCTCCGTGCCATACGTGATGGTGCCCAGCGTCCGCGTGTCGAAGTGAAGGGGCACCTCCTGCTTCCGCGCCTTGTAGTCCGGCTTCTTCTCCAATTTGGGTAGCGCAATCGTCGAGGAGCTTCGGATCGACTTGGTCAGGTCGTGGAGCTCCTTGTCGGTGTACCGCGCGCCTGGGTGCGTGCTCGCCGGCATTGGCGCCTCCATCGTCGACATGGCTGCTGCCGGACTGCGCCTGCCGCGCCTGCTGCTCGTGCTGCTGCGACGGCGGTTGCTGCTGTGGCCACTGCCGTCGCTCGAGGAGTCGTCGTCTGGGTCGCTTGGGGCTTCGGCGGCGGAATCGCGACTTACGCGGCCGGTTGGACCGGCGGCGCAGCTTGAAAAATCCCTTGAAGTGGGGCTAGGAGTAGCGGCTGCCCGCCAGCCACACCAGCCAATGAGCGCACGATCCGCTCTGCATCAGCGTGCGACAGTGCGGCGGCGCCTGGATTGTTCGAATCTTCTCGAATGTTCGAGAAGGTCGGATTATCAGCCAATGGCTGATCAGCAATATCTTGGGCTGCCGCATCCGCGGCGGCGGCGTCACTAGCAGCGATGTCACGGCCGGCTTGGGCGTCCACGTCGGTGGACACGTTGGTCGTGTCACGGGCCCTGTTTGGGCTCATAACCAGTGGTGAAGTATGGGGTGTCACCGCACCTCTAGACTGCTGTCTGCCTTGACTTGCACGTGTAGCCACCATAGCTTAGTAGTAGCCTGCACGTGTTAGTAGTAAGACAGATAATACAATGAAGTACTATATACAGTCGTATGAAGAGGAACAAACGTAAACACGTATGTGCCGGGCAACGTACCACGACAGGACCAGCAGTGCCTTGGCGGGAGCTATCCATCCACAAAGGTCTCGCTTGAGCCGCTATGTGATGAATCCCAAAGTGAGGTAGCTCCCGCCCAAGGCACGCCGTTCCGCAAAGTTACATTAGATGGTATAAGCAAGTAATACATACAAACCTTCAGTCAGCTCTTGTGCCATTGCGCCGGCTCACAGCCACCCATGCCGTCAGGCATACAGCGTCCAAGTGAGATGTCGTGAGGCTGCAAGTAGCCCCGCGATACCTCCACGCGGTAGCAGGAAATGACGCAATCGTACGCTCGCAGCCGGGCGATTGCCGATCTTGAGTAGTTGCAGTAGTCACCATATCATGGCCGTCGTCTCGCAGGACACATGTCCCTGCAGGCAACAGGCCTTCGGCCTCACAGAAGCGTCGCCGGTAGAGCGACCATCTCGTACCTTTTGTTAGTTCCTGCTCTTCTCGTCCATCCCCAAGTCGCGTCCCGCTCGCTGAGCGCGCCACCGGTCCCACGAAGTGAACTCCGTTCAAGACCGTGTCGACCCCGTTGAGATCGAGTACCGGTTGTATATGTACAGTAAGCGCAAGGGCAGATACTCTTCGTCCAGTGGTGTGTGGAGGCGATGTCTACGCTAGATTATCTTCCCCGTGAAGCGACCTGAAGAGCTAAGCAAGTCGCCGTTAGGGAGGAGGCCAGGGATTACGTCACGATGGCTCGTTGAGAACTGCCGGATGCTGGGAGGCATCACGGCCCTCGGCCAGGCGTCTTCTGTCCCCAGGAGTCGTACAGCCACGCCATCCGTCCACGCGTGCACCCCACTAACCCCGGACTTGGTCAACGGAGCCACGAGTCCAACGGGAGTGCCCCCGAGACGTCCGGAGTGACGAGCCAGCAGAATGAGACAGCGAGGAGGGAGCAAACGAGTCATGGTAGAAGAAAAGATCCTCTCCAGACATCTTGCGAGTTATACGTAGCTAAGCTATCGTAGGCTAAATAATAGACAGTCTGAATCATCATCGCTGCACGTCCAGCATTGCGCTAAATTCCGTCGCTTTTTTCATCGACAGTTGATGCCAAAACGTTTGCTACCGCTGTGAAGAAAAAGTATTATTGCATCCCCAGCCGGCCCAAGAAGCAGCCGATCGGAGTTCATCCCCCACGTCACACGCGCCGTCTCAAGTAGTGCAAAGCTCGGCCTCATTGCTACGAGCCTGTACGGTCTCAAAGATGGTTTTCAACGCGCTTAAGCAGTTGCTCGCATTGAAATCTCGATCTTGGCTACCAAAGCTATTATACCGTAGCACGAGCTGAGATTAATCAGGAGCACCGTGGTGGTTAAGCTGGCCTTCTATTTGCGTTTTATGTTTTTACTTTTCTTCTTGAAGCCTTATTTGGTAAGCAGACCATCAAAGGGTCTGCCTGTCTTCTGCGAAGCTGTGCACTTCGGTCTATTGCCTTCGGCCCTGTTATCAGGAGCACCGTTGGCAAAATACTCACTCCATTATCGTGACCCCACTACCGCCAACCACCACTTGATGATTTTGATCAGGAGTTAACGAGCAGCATTCCACAGGTTCAGCGTTGGCACACTTTTTCGGAGCATGTTCAACCTACACATCGCATCGTACTGCGCAGGCAGCTCCATGAGGATTTGCAGCGTGAAGCATAAATCCACGGGGTCCAATTCGCAGGCGGCCGCAGTGTCCTCCGCGTTTCCGTCCTGGATCCCATGCGCCAACACTTTCTTGGACTCTTCGTTCGCAGTGTGCAACACCTTCTGGAAGTTTACGAGCTGGAAATTGTCGAACTGCCGGTTCGGCAACTAAGTTGTCATGTTGTCCTGCATCGCACGAAATAAAGTTTGGGACGTGAGTTTGCTTGCTTGTGCCTCGCTCTATAACATCAACGCAACAACGACGTACCCACGGACCGTCGCCAACGCCGATCACAACGGTGGCTGCATCAGCAACAAGAAAATCCGCAGGGTCAAATTCCACACCATCACGGACCTATTCAGGCTAAATATTTCGCAGACGTACAGAGAGGCAGCGTCGATGCGTCCTTGATTGCCTGGACAGTCTCCTCCAGGTGCTGGTCTGCCAGTTGGCTGCCCACGAGGATAGTCAACATGTGAAACCCGGTGACCTCGGCAGCAACTGCAGTCGCGTGGCGAATCACCGGTCCAAGGTTCACAGGCTTATCGCCAAGTGCGATCGTCGGCGTAATGTCCTGGTATCTTTGCCAGATCTCGTTGAAGCTCTTGCACCCGTCCATAGGGTTATCTGGTGTGAAGCTAAATACCTCGTTCCGTGGCGTTTTCGCATCGCCAAAACCCCACACCTGGATGCTCCGATCGTCATCGAACTCAACGAGTACGCGGCCGAGCCTCGTCAACGCTTCCTGAGAAAATCAGAAATTCCAGCAGTGTCAGCCGAAATTAGCGCAACGCATTGATCGCTGTGCACACTTGCAACAGTACCTGGTATGGATTTAATGTATGTTGTGTGGGATCCATTGCGTGTAAGCTCCTGCCGCCAAAGCTCTTTTCGCCACAGGTCTGCAAGCAAATTACGTTAACGTCAGAGTTTTTTAATACATCATTTGGGCTCCATTGCACGTCACCAAGTTTGCTACTGTGTAGTCAATCTTCAACACCGGCAAATTCAAGCGAAACCAAAGGAACGATTTTCAAAGCACAATGTAGCAACAAGAGATCAGATACCACGAGCGCATCTCTTCTTATTAAGCGCAGCACGCACCGCGAACATCATGTTGGATGACTCGAGATTCATGTTCCTGCAAAGTACGTAGTAGCGATCAATAATTAGCACCACTGAAGTCACGCGTCAACGGATTTGCGCCGCGCCTCTTGAATCGCATCTGCACACCACCACGAGCATTTGTTTTAGTTGTTAGAGTCCTCAACAATTCGCGACCAGTTCACTCCAAAATCAGTACCGAAGTCACGGAAGCGGTCCGAGATCGCACGCGAAAGCGGCGCATGGGCTCTGGACATGTTCTTGCTGGTGCTCATGGGGAGGCAAATGATCAAATGCTGGACGCCTCGTCCATCAGCACGAACCCGCTCGAGGCGACTTGAACTTTGTATTTGATACAAACGCTGAGTCAGACAAAGCCTTCACGTCGTGGGTGAACTATACCGTTTCCAACTGACAGGCTGCAACATGCACTCACGAAAGCTCGAAACTGGATAACACCAACTTGCTGGCACCAACACCGTGTCCAGTACCACTACAGATATCCAGGCATGGTACTAAATCATCAGTACTTGCTTCTTGACATCACTCTTCCCAAAGTACTCTTAGCAGTCGTCCCATTCGTCGTCCGCACTGCAGACTCGGGGGAATCGAGATATCCTACCTAACATGCCAGGAGCATCGTGTATTCGGATACAGCTCGCACTTGGAAGTGAAGCATATCGAGTTAATACGACACGAGAAGTCACTGTGCTTCTCTACGCGACGCGCTGAGCAAGTTGGCGACCGCAATTTCAATAGGCTGGCGCTGGCAAGTTATTGCGCAGTTTGGGTGCCTTGCATCCACCGGTGTTGATGTGGTAAACGAACTGCTGTGAATTCCCCCAACCGATACCGCATAGTTGTAGCGCGCTCGGCACCGCTCCCATTTGCGTGGGAGAGTGGGCCCCTTGCTGTCTCTTGAGATACTCGACGCACAGTTCCATCTTGACATTGTCGCGACACGACTCCATCAGCTCACGATATTCTTCACACGGGTACGATTCGCGTCATACTCCCGGATAGATCATCACACCTCTGTGAGTATGCAGTGTGGGTGAAGAGGAAGCTCATCTCGTCCATGTGTCCACCACCCCCTTCGGCAGAGTCTTGAGATACGCTTCATACCCCGCTTTCTTCTGCTGCTTTGTCGCCCTCAGTTGGTGACTCTCGAGTGCTTCTTGGCAATCGTTCGCACCCACTCCATCTTGGATCCGCACGTTCGCAGCATGTGGCTGTCCAGATCTGCTCAATTGAACAAAATGTAGAACTTCCAGACCTCGCAGGGAATTCCTGCGAAGGGATGATTCTTTGGCATCTGCCTTGGTGATGCGAGACTTGTAAGTAGGGCCAAACTCAGCGTCACAGTCGGAGCAAAGTCCGCCATGGATGACGCGCTTTCGTGCTCACTGGTGCAGCAGAACTGCGTCAAGTGGCTCTCACAATTGGGGTAATGGACTCCCGTGAGTCTCTGCATCTTGGTGAGCGTCTGGTTGCCCATAAAGCTTAAAATGTGCTCGAAGACCGTCTCGTTCAAAATGCAAAACTTGTAAACGCGCTCCGCCCTGTCTGGTTTGCTCTTGCTCACATTCTGGTGGCGCTTCACACCGCGCGTTGTGGAGTCCTTCCCGCAGAACTGGCACGAGACCATCTCCGAGCTGCTCTTGGGCGACTTGGACTGGCCGGCGTGGCAGGTTTCGGCAATGCGCGACCTCTTCATGGGAACTTGACGGAACTTCGGCGCGTGTCTTAATGGCGCAGAATTCAGAATGACTTCAACAACGAAATGAGTTGAGGACAACGAAATGAATCGACGATTTGAATCGCGAAGGCGACCACAAAGAAATTATCGCGCGTTCATTGTTGCTAACAAGGTAAGCTTGTATAAAGTATCTACGAGAACCGAAACCCACAGCTACAGGTTTTGCCTCTTCAACGAGTAAATCTTGAGCCTCATTCTGGAGCTCTGGGTGTTTTGGCCGTCCACTTCTCCCTCATCTTCAACAACGACCGGATGTTTTCGTATTCGGCTTGGAGATCCTGTTGGCGACTATATCGTATCACTTGGTGGAGTATCCGGCGCAGTTGCTAGCCCAGAGACTTTCGCGTGTATTTTCCAGACTCGCTTCGTGCGATCACCAAACAAACCAAACAATAGCTTTCGGGGACAGCGATACCGACACTTCCAAGTTCTTCAACGAGTCCACAACAGAGAAGGGAAAACGATGCGGAGGCAGATGAGCAGTGCCCGCCGAATTCCTCCACTATTGATCGGAGCCAACTGGATGAGTCTTGACCAGAGCCCAGGGTCAAGACTCATACAGTTGGCTCCGATCAATAGTTAGTTTTTGTAATATCACTTTTCAAGACCCATCCAGTTGGCTCCGGTCAATAAGGTTAGTTAAAATTTTGTGACAATATCGCAAGTGAGAAAGTCTGTATTTATCAAAGCTAACTTAGATCGGCACCATGCGCTTATCTTCAGTCACCCATGTGTTTGGAGTCGGTAGTTGCCAGGATTCGAGTCTGGACACCAAGTCAGGAAACTCAGCTTTGATCTTAAGCTGAATTTGCTCGTCCATCACCTTGTTTCCTGCAGCATTGTAGTGTAAACCGTCCGCCAATAGCTCGTTTCGTGTTGACTCGGGCAAGGAATTAAAATACGTGTGCACATCCAATACCGGAACACCAAGTTTAGTGGCCACCTCCACGCAAGCACGAGCATAGTTCCCAGCCATTGTGTTAGAACGGTCTATCAGGCCCCGCTTGGAATCATTTCTCTCTGCAGCAAATGTGGCTCGGGCTGAATCGTCGACGTGCGGGGGTGTGATTAGCAAGATTTTGGCGTCAGGTGTCGCTGCTTGGAAGCTACCCACCATGTTGATCAAGTTCTCCGTGTAGTTTTCAATCGGAACGTATTTCACCGCATCACTACCATTTACCAGCACTGCATCGTTGACGCCAAACCAGACTGTGATGAGTGATGGTGTGTACGCACCACTCTCGATTTCATCGATGATAATCGGCATCGCGTGCTTCAGAAACCACCTGACAACCAACGTAATAAATGAAACACGTCAGTGTTATGGTAACTTGAGTGGGAAAATCAAACAACCGCACCTAGTGTTGTACCCCGAGAGTCCACGAACCATAACGTCAGCCGAGCGCGTGTATCGATATTGCAGCAGTGTGACCCAGCCAATCTTCGTTGGGTTAGCTCCAAGCTCCGTTACTGAGTCTCCTGCGAGAAGCACTACCGGTCGATGCATGGAGTGCGCGTCTGGAGCTGCCGTGACAAAGTTCCACGCCCCGGCGGACCAAGTTGCACAAGATGCAATAGCGAATAAGCCCACTAGACCACGAACGAAATGGCGGAAGGATGTCATTATGTCTGATCCAAATGAAAAGTGCCATGTTGGATAAAGCATTTAAAGCTCCAACTTTGCTGTGCGTGCACACTTTTAAATCATGGTTTCTTAACCGCCGCAGGCATCGCAGAAGCTGAAGATGCAAGATGCACGAACCCAGACCGCTGTGCGTGAGCTCTAAAACCATGGTTCCTAAAACTATAACCGCCGCTGGCCTCGCAGAAGCTAAATATGCAAGTAGCACGAATATAAATGGCTGTGTGTGCGCCACTTGCATCGCAGAACTGAAGATGCAAGGAGCACGAATATAGATAGCTGTGCGTGCACACTAAAATCATGGCTTTCAAACCCCCGCTTGGATCGCAGAAGAATATAGATAGCCGCAGCTCGGTCCGTTTCAAATATGATATCGTCGCCCCACATGAAGGGATTATTCCAAGACTCGCAAATAATGCCTAAAATGAGTACCGATACACGATTGAGCTGCCCAACGAAAAAAATAGCGGAAGGCGACAGAAACCATCATCGGGCTATCCAATCGATCTATCTTGTCACGAAAAACTGAAGATGCATTCACCTATAATTAGCTATTTAGTTGTAGCATCGATTGGGCATTTTTGATTTGCTGCCTGTTCATTGGAAAATAGGCATATCGACAACAGTCCGGTCAGTTAATCTCTTGCACGTCTGCCAGAGTCATCAATTCGAACTCGAAGTACTGTGGTGCTATGCGTCCAACTCACCTTCCATCGTATAGTTGCTGAGCCACGGTGGGGTCCTTTCGTGCACTTCAACGTGCTGAAGCCCCTTCGACGGTGTGCGCTCCTGGTGCAATATTGGCACGCATCCTCCAACATACATCAAGTCCGGCCGGCCGATGAGCATTGCAGTCGTGGGTGCGACTCTTTTTTGAGCTCAGGTCTCTCGTTCTCAAACTGTTCGCAGCTTAGTAGCACGGTCCAGCAACAGCAAACGGAAGCTTTACAACAGTGAACATAGGACGCGTTGGCGGCTTATCAGGTGTCTCGTTGCTTATGTCGAGCTTGATTTAGGAGATGGTCTCGATTAGTGCTGTGATTGCCACACCTTCTACCAGGCAACTTCCTGTAGCCTATCGTCTTGATCGAGGTGATCTGAGGCGCTTCGAACTTGCACCGGTTGATGCCGCTTCCAACGCATCATTAGTGCTGCATGGCTACGGATGGTAGGCGCAGTGCCCAACGATTGGAGTAGTCTAGGTCCTTGACTAAGCTGGTAGCCCTCAACGAAATCTTCACCAGGACTACTTCAGGATGACGTGGCGTTTAATTGCACACTGGTGCAACTGCGAGTGCGATGATTGTTTTCGTCATTCGTCACTTCAACGTCACGATTCAATTCGCAATTCATTTTGCTTAATTTTTTCACCTTTAAAAATCAACATTCCGATATTTGACGGAAAGGGCCATGAAGCGATCCGGTACAAGCGACTCGAGCGACAAGTCCCGGAAGACCCGCAAGGTCTCGAGCGAGATGGCGCAGTGCTCGTTCTGCGGCAGGGCGTTCAAGAAGCGCGGAGAAGCTGCACCAGAACCACTGCAAGAGCAAGCCCAAACACCTCCCGACGGCCCCCGCGACTACAAATTGTGCATCCTGAACGAACAAATATTTGGGCAAATTTTAAGTTTTCTGGGCAACCAGACGCTCACAAAATTGCAAGCAATTACGGGGAATTATTACCCAAAATGTGAAGGAGACTTGACCACATTGTGCTGCTCCTGTGATAACGACAACCCGGTGATGGTTGTCGGGCTTTGTCTGCAGTGTGAGAGAGAGAGAAATCCTAATTTTCAGTCTCTTGTCAGCATGTCCGATGCCAGAGATCTTTATGGCACAACAAAATTCACGGGGATTCTTCGTCAAGAGGATGAGGATGACCTAAGTGTGCCAATGTGGGACGACAGGACGATGGTTGCTCGTGCAGATTTAGAGAAGCACATGCTCGACATGTGCGGATCGAAGATAAAGGGGCTGAAGCATATTGCTATGGAGGACAAAGAGAAGGACGGCGCAGGAAGGACGTCGCCGAGACAATCCAGAGGAAAGCAGAGCGCGAAGCCATTCTTCGCACTCTGCCTAGTAAATGCGCTTCTAATCTGAAGGGACTGATGTTCCTGCGGCCTACCTACGATGCTGCAACAATCAAGCAGCGAGCTGAGAGGCACTCGACCATGACAGCGGCTCTCGCGGCTCGTGGACTGAATCTTCGGGATGATTCCAAGCTTTGCCGACATTTCATCGCGAACAGAAATGGAGTTGTCGATGAGATTGTTGACACGATGGAAGAAATGGGATTTCTCTTTAGTCATACCAATTATTCAAGCAGGTGTTCAAGCAAGATCAGTCATTTTCAGAGGCCGTATTATTCCCGACGAGATTATGGCTGGGGGTATGACTCGTACGACTCTTGTGGAATGTACAGCGACTCGGACGACGATGACGACTACTATGGCAGAATGGACGATTGCAGAGAGAGTACGAGAAAAGAGTTGTGCATCGAGTATCTCGAAAAAACAAGGGGTTCACGCTTCCGCGCAAATGGGAGGCATGTCGACCACGCTACGATGACGTTGTGTCAATCGGGGCGGACCCGAAGCAAGTTCTACATCTACAGTGGCGATGGCAAGAAGCCCACGATGCCCAAGACACCGAAGGCTCCTTAAACATCCATCCCACTCATCACGCATGACCCACCCGAGTCGGTCAAGGGGGTTAAAGGGCTTAACAACTTGTCCGCACCAATTTTTGAAGCAAACTTCGTCGGTGATCAATGCAAGCCGCACGCGCAAGATATGGCGCGTAGGAACCGAAGCTTTTTGTCGAGCGAGACTGGCGTTGCTGGCACAACTTTACCGTCTTAGTTGTTGAGTTGATCGGACAGGGCTGACATATGAGGAAGGAGGTTACAAGTGCCGTTCAGATGACGTAATGAGGAGAACGCATGCAATAAATCCGATTTACATGATATGCATCGACTCGGTATTAATATGTACTTCAACATATATATTTGGCATGAAAATCCGACACCCTATCTAAATTCTTCACGCACTTTCTCAGATGCTGACTGCGAACGTGACAGTTTGTGGCTTTGAAGGCACATCGAGTGTACATATACGACGGAAGAATTGGCATCATGAAGCGACAATGCGCAAAAGAACTACAGCGGGATGGCCAACTGCTCCTTTCGCGCATGATATTCACGCAGCACGGGGTAAGTCTCACCAGAACTGCTGCAAGAATAAACGCAATCTGCAACTTCTACTATGTCAGGTGTTCGAGCACATACTGGGCTTCTTGAGCAGCCAGACGCTCACCAAATTTCTGCTTGTGAGTCGAGATCGGTACTAAATGTGTGAGAGAAGATTAAGCAAGTTGTGCTGCTTCTGTGAGAACGACCGTCTGGTGATGGCTGTGTTTGAGTGAGAGAGAATGACGTGAGAAAATGACCCCCGCATTCAGCCGCTTGTCAGTTTGGAGGACTCACGAGATCTCTTCCACGCAAATGGGAGGCGTGTCGATCTCGTTACGACTATCCTGTCTCAGTCGGGGCAAGCCCACAGCAGTGGATGCCTACGTCTGTAGTGGCGAGAAAGAACTGTGCTCTACCTAAGCTTGTTAAGGAAGCCAGCAACTTGACCACGTCAGCATGTAAGGTCTTCAGTTTCTTCGCATAGCACCTTGCGAAGACAAATCTGCAGTAAGTCATTTTGAATTCAAGTGAATCAACTGCTGTTACTAAACTGCGTCATCTTCCGCGATTCCTTCGCCGTCCAAGATGAATTGCGTGCTCGTCATTCGACCATGCAACAATGACACTGCAGCTTGATGGATAATGTGCTGCTGATGTCGTCGAAAGACTTGGCCATTCTCATGTCTTGCACACCAGTCCGTTAAACGTGGGGTCGGACATCGCCCAGCTCACTCACTCTTCAAAGAGCTCCGATCCTCCAATCCCAGTACCAGTGTCCCATTCCGCCATGCGAGCTTCGAGTCTGCAGATCGTGCGCCGCCTAGCAACTTCGCGTCTCACCTCGCGTCGTGGCCCCGTTCGCCCACTCGCTAGCACTCGCTCCAAACCAGTTCCAGCAGCCGCAGTCGCTGACCAGCCGCCACTTCGCCAGCGCCTCGGACGACGGCGAGGACTTTTTCCTTGAGGACGATGACGAGGACTCGTTCGTACAGTACCCGCCCGTGAGCGCCCGCGTGCAGGGCCGTGCACCCAACTTCACGGCCCAGGCGGTCGTGGACGGAGACATCACGGACCTGTCCCTGGACACGTACCGCGGCCAGTACGTGGTGCTCTTCTTCTACCCGAAGGACTTCACGTACGTGTGTCCCACGGAGATCATCGCGTTCAACGACCGCGCCGAAGAGTTCAAGGCGTTGAACGCGCAGCTCCTGGCCGTGTCGTGCGACTCGCCCGAGTCCCACTTGGCGTGGACGCGACTGCCTCGCAACAAGGGCGGGCTGGGCAAGATGGACATTCCGATCGTGTCAGACATCACCAAGCTCATCTCGGCCAAGTACGGCGTGCTGGTGGAGCAGGACGGCGTCGCACTGCGCGGCCTGTTCATTATGGACAAGGAGGGCGTGCTGCAGCAGATCACCATCAACAACATGCCCATCGGCCGCAGTGTGGACGAAACGTTGCGGCTGATTAAGGCCCTGCAGTTCGTGGAGGAGCACGGCGAGGTGTGCCCCGCCAACTGGCAGCCTGGTGATAAGACTATTAAGGCCACCCCCACGGACAGCTACGAGTACTTTTCCACGGTCAAGGAGGACCTGGAGGACGACGACGCGTCAGCCATGAAGATGGTCAAGAGCAAGGCCGAGTTTGACGCTCTGATCAAGATCGGCAAGCCAGTGGTGGCTGACTTCATGGCCCCGTGGTGCGGCAAGTGCGCGCAGATCTTGCCGTTCGTGCAGGACCTGGCTGAGGCCCACCCGGAGGTGACGTTCGCCAAGCTGGACGTGTCCATCCCGGAAGTGGAGAAGCTGAAGGATGAGCTTGAAGTGGGCGCCTACCCGGAGTTCCGCTTCTTTAAGAACGGCAAGGAGACCGGCGAGAAGATCTCGGGCTACAAGAAGACCCTGCTCAAGAACGCCGTGCACAAGCTGCTTTAATTTACGTCTGCCTCTGTCTATCCGCTACGCACGGTTGGCAAGAAAGCCGTGACCAAGACGGCGAAGGTTTCAACAACTAATCTCAATGACAATGCAGCATGTGCCTCACCTAAATGTTTTAATTGTTTCGTGGGTTACTTAAGTATACAAGTGAAGCTTGGCACTACTTCGCGTTTCAGAATCTACCGAGTTAAGCGCAATCCTCGAAGTGCTGGACTGCTCTGTCGATTGACCATATCTGCTTCTCGTACTTCGGGCATTGCGGTTGTAATCTCCTTCCATTTCGGAATGCCGATGATACGCTTTCCCGCTGTCAAGCCGTCAATAATCGGGAAGCAGCGCGTGTGACCCTCAATACCGAAGTTAATGCGATATAAGTCGGAGAAGTCGGTAACACCGCCGAGACAATCTCCTTGGTACTGGCACGTGATCATCTCCAACTGCTCTCGGACCGCCCAGTCTTCGTAGCCAACACTCCGAGCAACTTCACTAAGTGCATTGCTCCAATGCTTAACGATGTCGTCATCGAATGTGCCTGGTTCGATCACTGGATGATGCTCATCATTTTTCCCGTGCTCACTCATTTGACTACCGTTAGTCTCCGTCACGAATGTGGTCGTGTTAGTTGTGTTCAATGCCCAGCAGCTTGTGTATATGTTAGCCAACCCGCCGCTAATCGCATACGTGTAGCTGTAGTTTCCTAGATCTTTGGCATCCACAAGATCGGTGTACTTGAAATGCAGGTCCTTGAAAAACGGGTAGAGCGTGTTGTTCGGGTTTTGCCACACGTTCACGTAATTCTTTCCATCGTAGGCAAGTACGCGCATCGTAATGTTATCTGAAGACTTGTGCATTGCTGTTCCATTGCCATTTCGTGGGCATGCATTCCAGAAGCGCGGGTCGCTGTTCTTGGCTGTAGCTGAAAGGAAGACACCTTCCGCCCGATTCTGACATTTTAGGTAGATCGTCTGCAGCAAGTCGAGGAAAGCATAGTGCGAGTAGAAGATTGGGTCTGCAGGCGACTGAGGATATGCCATGACTCCACCAAGAGAGCTCATGACCGTGCCTAATACATATAAGCACAGCCAACTTAGTGAAAGGACTGAAAAAGGCTCACAGCTAGGTAAGGAAGTCAAAGTCAAGCATAGCTTCGCACGTACTGTGAACACCTCGTTCAAAGGCGCTACTGAAGTAGCTGGACACGTTGTACGAGAAAACATGCTGATACACCGATGCAAACGCAGCCTCGATGCAAACGCAGCCTCGATGCAAACGCACCTCGATGCAAACGCAGCCTCGTTTGGATACGCGCTGCTTGTTTGTTTCCGTATGACGCACTGTGCGCAGACCGTGTTGTTGCCACAAAAGTGAGAAAGAGGACCTTGGTTGATACACAGGCCCGATGCCTGCGTTATGGTAGTGTGATAAATCGTCAAGTTCGTAAAGGAGCCTTTTGTCGTGCCGCCGGAATCCGCAATGATCGGGGAGTAGCTATAGAGGTCGGAACAGTTTTTGTTTGTACGTCGAGCAGCAGCTGCGAGATGGTCCCAATATGGCAGCGTGATGCATTTGTACTTGACTCCGAGACTGCGAAGCATGTTCTCGTAGCTCAACAGCATCATGAGGTGCCAATAAATGAACATGCAGTTTTGATTAGCCTCATTCGCCGACAAGGTCTCCGAATGCAACTGGATGAACTTCATGGGGTAACCTTTATCCATCGCAACAGCCACAGCCTCGAGGCACAGTGCTTTATTAGTCAAGTACGAGACTTGTCCATCAGAAGTACAGTGCAGTTATGCCAATCTTTTGCTCGTACTTAAAAGAGTTGTTAAAGTGCTTAGGGCAAGACGAACGCCACCGCGTCTGCTCCAACGCCCGCCAATGCCGACGTCATGAACCTTATTAGCCAAGTGAAGGAGGTGAAGGACCTTGTAGTCACGAAGAAGACAGTCAGGGTCGGAAAATAGCCGCTATTATGTCTTGGCTTTACCATAAAAAAAAAAAAAAATGTACTTTGTGATGCATTAGTGGGCTCAGTGCACGAGGAAAATCTGGAGTACACCGAGACCGGCGTTGCGTCGCTGTCAGGTGGTTTCCACTCTATGTAGGGGTCAACGAAATTACATTGATGGGAGCTTATGCATGACCGTCAGCTCCATCCGATACGGGACGAGGAGAGGCGGGTCTTTCTTGCGTGGTCTGCTGTTCTCCAAACTGGAAGTAAGGGAGAACAGCAAGCACGGGTGGTCTGCAGCGAGCGGCGACCACACGACGACGGATGTACCGGTAGATACCAGTAGATACCGGTACTTACCGGTACAATAATGTACCTTGAAGTGGAAAACACAATTCCCTGCTGCGCTATGGATACACCTATTCCGGTCAAATTTGCCGATCTGGGGCGATTGTGTGCTCAAGTCAAAACCGATCCTTAACAAATCCAAGTCCTTTAGCGAATCGCCAAACCAAAGATGGTAGCACAGTAACTTCTCGATTAAGTGCGATTCATTGCTGATTATAGATTTGTATGGCGTGGTCGATTGGCGGGTCGGCTTGGTCAATTCAACTAATCGACCACAGAAATTTCGAATCGAACGCACAATAGCGACGTTCAATTCATAAGCGACAATCTAACGGCAGCTCCAATCCACTACGACCTGCATCGGGCAGAAGACTTCGAGCAGTTACTGATGCCTCTGAAGAACAGAAAAGGTGGTGAGCTTGTCGGACAATGCCCGGTGATTTCGCCGCCGATTTGACAGTTTTCACGGGTTTAAAGCGAACCGCGGCCCGCGGTAACCGTGAAGCTGGAGTGCTTCATCTCCAGCTTCATGGTTACGGTGGGTCACGGAAGCTGGAGCACTCCATGACTACAGCGGGCCACGGTTCTCTTTGAACATTGAAAAACGGTCAAATGCTAGATAAAAGGTCCAACCCCCGCACATGAACACACAGACGTCAACTACGGATTATACTCCGTAACATTATTTAGCGTCTCGCCTACCTCCTTTGTAATGTGTCGCTGTCTTCCATCACTGACAGTAGTTGCTCGATTCCACTGAATGTCTTTAGCTGCTAGTCCAGAAGAGATGACCTCGTCATTCCGCTGCTTCTTTGCACCTCGCTCCATTCCCTGCTGCTCATGCTCACGGTACTGGGCCGCGATGTGCTGTTTGTTTTGTTTTGCCTTCGCTAAATTGGCCAGGTGGAGCTTTAATAGCTTTTCATGCTTGCGCAGCAGTTATAGTTAACCAAATTTTCGCCGACAGAGCTTACATCAACAACAAATGGTTAGCGAAACTTGCATCCTCTGGCCACACCTGCCATGCCAATCATTGTAGCAGCAAGACCTACCAAGCAAATAGGAACCTCTTGGGAGGCATGTGTCGATGCATCAATCACAGAATCAGCACTTCCAGCGGCAGCGCTGGTTTTCGTCGCCTTAGCTGAGGTGCCCGCCTGCACTATTGTACTACCAGTCGTGGTCGGCTGTTGAGCCTCATCGGCAGTCCAATCTTCGTTTCCATGCTGTTTGGCTTCACGTTGACGTAGTGACTACTTCGCACTATCATTCGGTACTTATGCGCTTCATTCCCAGAATTCCCACGCCGACAGCACTGGCGGCAGGAGGAGGAGCACTGTTGGTACCCACTGGTATGTCCTTCTCAAAAACAGACGATGCGGAGGCAAATGCAGTGGTTTTGATGCCAAATTATATCGTCGGGGCTTTCTTCTTGTCCTTCTTGAGCGACAGGCTCAGTCATGGCTTGCTTGACGTTGGTGTCTCTGTTTCTGCGCTGGACTCGTTGAACACAGCATCGTCCACTGGCAGAGGTGGCACAAAAGCCTTAAATGCTTCCACCCCACTGCCACTAGGGTTTACGCACCGGTAATACATGCCAGCGAAAGAGTTGTGGTACACCTTGCTCTGCGCATCATACTTAAACATGCTGTCCGGATGTTCTGCCGTACCCTGTCGACAGGTTGCGAACAGAGTATACTTTATCTTCAGAGAGATCTAGTTTGTTGTAGTCTTTCCGTGGGTGATCTTCGTCACCCGACGGGTGGACGTCCGGAAGTGGATACGTAGCTAGGTACATTTTACAGATAAGGCAGGAGGCTTTGAGAAGACAAAAACGTAAAAGAGAATAAAAACCCCAGTTGGAAACTGGCAGCGAACAGCACAAGTGCCTGGAAGGCATTGTCGTGAGTGTGAAGTCAGATCACCGGATCCCAGTGAAGCCCATACTCGCTCGCATATACGTAGCTACCACCTGCGGTTTCGAATGGCCGCGGCCACATTTTCTTGGGCTCTTCGAAGTGAGGCACAACTTCAGCAGCGACGTTGTTGAGAAGCGTGCTCACGTCGTCTGCTACACTGGTCTGCTGAAGCGCACAATCAGCCATAACGAGGAATGCAGCAAAAATGGTGCATGTAGCATCAGCAGCGATGACAAGCTCGAGCATTAGATCATATTTCGTTCTGGATGCAGTTATCGTCCCATTCAGCACACAAAAACACAACAAAATTTCACCTGATTCATCGCACCAGCACCGCTCCCGTGTGCGAGGGACCACTGCACCTATCGTACTGGCGAGATGGCGTGACACACCAAATACACAATTTTTGTTGTATCTCCGCCAAATCGGAACGGACGGCGATGGCGTTGCCACCAACGAAATTGCTGGCTGTCAGGCGTCATAGATTTCCTATCCACAACCAACAGCTAGCATTCCTCAACTCGCTATGGTCCAGAAAACACTCCAAGAAAGGCAGCTCATCCTGCATACCCACCGGTATTTTCTTGCTGAAGCTCAGCAACGGCTGGACCCTCTGGGTCGCCCGTACGCGAGCGTGTAGCCACGTGTCTTGCGGTGTCAGAGAGTACCGTTGCCCGCGTGGTGGCCGCGTGGAATGCTCAGGGTGACGAAATGTTTGCCTTGCCTCCAGCGAAGCGCGGTCGTCCGCCGAGGTCAGAGGTCGCAGGCCTTCACGAATATATTACGGATATCATAAAAACCGTAATGTATTGAAAAAGCCGACGACTTCAAAAGCCATCTGTGCTGAGGTAGAAACTCTGACAGGTGTAGCCATTCCTGAAAGGACAATGCGTGATGAGTTAAAGAGAATGGATGTCAGTTACATACGCGGCCGACGGAAAGATCCAAGAGCAGACTCCGAGGTGAACGTTGTATTTAGATATGCATATTTAGAGAAGAGGATGTCCAATCTTACTGCACGTTTGTATCCAAGGTTAACTGAGGTCTATCTAGATGAAAGTTACTGCAATGTTAATCACGTTGCCGGCGCAACATGGGTGCTCAAGAACTCACCTCGCTATGTAGCATCCGGAGCAGGGCAGCGCTACTGTATCGTCGGTGCGGGGGCTGTGATGGTCGAAAATGGAGGGCTGCACGCCGAGTGGGTGCCAGGCTCGATTCGGAGCTGGGCGTCGCATCTCAAGGGGGACGGCGAGACCGACTACCACGGAAATTTCACGGGGAGCTGTTCGAGACCTGGTTCGGGGATCTGTGAATGGTTCTGCAGGCACGATACGGGCCGCGCCGCATCCATATGGACGGTGCGGCGTACCACAAGGTCGCGGAGGACCCAGCGCCATGCAGTTCGACACTTAAGGCCAGCATGATCACGTGGCTGCACAAGCACGGCATCACGGTGAGCGGGACGACTACACACAAAAAAGCTGGAACGGCTCATTGCGCAGGTACGCGTCTAAATACGCTTTTATTACTGATTACCAGGTAACTAACTAATATTCAATGTAGGCGAAGCCTCCTACGACGTACAAGTCTGTCACGACGGCTCGGCAGTATGGCCACGAAGTCCTGTACACCCCCTTATCACCCCGAACTGCAGCCCATCGAGATGATTTGGGGGCGCTGAAGAACAGGATCGCCATGGATCCTCCGTCGTCCTCGGCCGACTTGGGGCTGAAGATTTCTGCGGGTTTGAGAGCCATAACAACGCATGAGTGGCTCGGCGCGTACAAGAAGGTCCGCAAACAAGAGAGGGCGTACCTAGAAGTCAAGCCACCACCAGCAACGAAGCCGGCACCATCGGTCAAAGAGATGCAGAGCTTGGCAAGCGGTAACGTCACAACTGACAATGACGCGCAAAACTTCGAAGAGTACCACATTTCATTTTAATATTCGTTTTCAGAATAAATACGATGTCGTTCAAGAAGCACTATGAAAGGTTTTGTAATTTACTGTAGAAACCGCTACAAAACAGCTGTCTGTGCAAAAACAGCGTGGCTTGTCTCAGCGACACTATTTTGACGGACACTGCATTTTCATTTAAGTATAGTACTCCTGAAAGAGCGAAGTACGGGCAATGCTTCTGTGCACTTTACCGAGAAGACACGGAGCTTTGCAACGGTGCCCCTCTTGAAAAATCCCATCACTACAAAAAAGTTATGAGCTCTCAAAGCTGGTGTATCAGTTCATCTCGCCATGACTATAGTGACTGTCGTTAAGCTTCCAGGAAGCGGTCCACCTTGCGATGACTCGGCTGAAAAGTGTGACTTCGTTGAGAGCGTATCGCGTGCATACGATACCTCCACGGGGGCGTCATGAACAAGCAACTCCGCGCATTTTTTCAAAGCTTGTGTCGCCGTCTACAATAATAAGTACAGTTATCAATATTGTGTCTTTCTGTTACATATTTGGCTATCCAGGTCAGAAAGAGTATGTTTTTGTGCGGGCTGCTAAAGAGAAGAATAGGGTTAAGACGAAATTTTAAATAAGGTTTATGCTTCACAGTATAGATTTAGAAAAGCGTACTAGTGTACCATTGTAATTCCTATGACAGAGATGACTGGTGCAGCGCTCGTTTTCGAGAACTACGCCCGATTGCCGCCGCACACATCGGCATTCGAGCTTTTCGTTACAAAGATATAGTTTTCCAACCTTTCAAAAAATGGATTTTTCATTAGATATGAGTGGCGTGGTATTGTACTCATGTATGCATACGATGTTCAGCTGAGTGTGGTGTCGACTGTTCTCGGAGTTTCTGAGAGGAGTCTGACAAGATGGTATCGTAGATTCATTCAGACAGGCAATATTGACAAAAAGAACCCTAGTGAAAAGACCTCAAAGTGGCCCCAGCGAGTTTGCACGTTTGTTCAGGAGTATGTGAAAATTCTTCCATGTTTTTACTTTGAGGAGTTGCGTGCGGAGCTGATTGAACGCTTTGATATGCGTCATAATGTTTCGGATGCTACACTTTCCCGCGCGCTAAGGTTTGATCTGGGTCTCACGCGTAAAGTTCTAACCAAGCGAGCGACTGAGGGTTTGCCGCGCGAACGGAGCGAGTTTGTCGAGAGACTTGCTCCCTACTCTAGCGGACCGGATCAACTCGTATTTGTCGACGATACGTCCAAGGACGGAAGGAATGTGGTGCGTCTATGCTTTTTATTTATTTAAAAAAATCTAATTTCATGTTATGTTGCAGATCAATGCTCCGCAAACACGGCTGGTCGGCGCGAAATACGCCGGCAAGAGTTCAGGTCCCATTTCAAGAGGCAAGCGTGTCTCAGTTCTCGCCGCGATGGACACCTCGGGCTTTTTCGCGTGGGGCACTGTTGAAGATACGTTCACTCGATCAAACTTCCATGCCGTTTTCAAGGCTAAATTTGTTCCGTACCTGAATCCCTGGCCGTTGCCGCGCTCCATCGTCATCCTCGACAATGCCAAGATTCATATGTATGAAGAACTTCAAACGCTCGTACATGCTACCGGCGCGTTGCTCTTCTTCCTGCCACCCTACTCGCCTGACCTGAACCCGATCGAAGTTGGTTTCTCTCTTCTAAAGCGCTGGATCCAGCGCCACGCAAATATGGCGTTTCGAGAAGCGCCTAAAGATGTTCTGCTAGTGGCTACGCATTGCTGCACTAAAACGAGTGAGCTTGTAGGCGTCAACTTGCGCGGTCATTGCGGATATTACTCGAACCAAATACAACTTCCGTCTCTGTAGACGTGACACTTTCTTAATCTGCATCTTGATCATTTTCGGCGTGGTCGATGTCTTCAATATCAACGACTGGGTCCGGCGTGTCAATCTGCTGTGCAGCACGATAAGGGGGTCGGAGACTGTAGGTGGGGAGGCCGAGCGCTTCACGTAGATCGCCGACGTTGAGGAACATCGGAACTGGAACGCCGTGAAACCGTACTCGCACCAGTCGATATGCGTCATCGCAGTTGCGCCGCTCGTCAGCTTGATCTCGCTGCATCGCGCTCTCTTGGCAGTCAATAAATTGTAGCTGGCGATCGTTGTGTTTACAGGAACTTGTATAGGAGTGTCATCTGGTAGACGCGCTTGACTAACAGCGGCGTAGCGCTGCGTTGCCACACCACCTTCAATTCCATGCTCACTCATGTATTCAGCAACATGAGGTAGCTGCTCCTAAATCCGATTGTCAGTGGCGCGGCGGAGAGACGTCAGTCGCTGCACACGCGGTCGGCTAACATATATAAAAAGCATGAACACGAATGCAGCGTGTCCATGCTTCCGTAGTCAAGCCTTGTGCCAAATGGCTTGGAAGAGATCCTTCGTTTCGCTTGAGTTTGATGGCACAAGCGCGTAGTCTTTGCGGTGCGTGGTTGGTCGGCTTGACGTATACTACCACGGGCTCCTGCCAAGTGAGTCCAGCCGTCGCATCAAACATGCGCTTAATGTGCTCCGACAGGACGTCGTAGCCGTGGGCGACCATGAAGGTGAAGTCATGGCTAGGTACTTTGTCACGAAACGGCGTCAATGGCTCGCCGGACTTAACGCTTAGGCGGCAATTGAGTTCCGGTGGAAGTTGAGTTGCTATTTCCATTGTATTATACTGCATACATAGCCAACATAACATACAGTAATGCATGTCAGACTGTGTTGTCGTGCGAGAATTGAGGCCATCACGATAAACTTACCTTGCTACACGATGTACCCAACACCCTTCTGCGTTTTTGTTGCTTTCCTGGAGCTGTAGCATGACCAAGGAATAAAATACCAGAGTGGTTAGATCGAGGATCATGTCGACAAAGCACGACTGTAAATAAAAATGGCAACATGCCTCCCCATACTTACGTGCTCGCTCCACCAATAGTCCGGCAGTTTAGCCTCGCTACGCCACGTGCAAGGCTTCGCGAACAACCCCTGGTGCTGTTGCACCACCTGCGAATTCATAACACACAGTAGTTAGCTCACAACCGTCGAACGCACGCTTAGGCATCGACGCACCAGTGTGGAGAATGCTGAAATGACTCGTCGTGGCTTCTCAGTTTTGTTGCGTGGGTCACTCACCCCCACACACAACAATCTGGTTTTTGATTGAGGCCTGCTATGAATTACCAAGACGTAGAAGCCCGATTAGAAGCCCGATTAGGAAGGCAAAGTATTAGAAAGACACAATACTTATCAAACATTTGTCATGCGCTATTGGTAACACTGCACCGAATGCACAACGCGTGAGAAGCACAACACCAAGAGAAAGGCGTACTTAAACATCGCAGAGCTCGACGAAGCCAAATCCCCTAAACAAATTAGTGGCACGATCTCGAATCAATCGAATATCTTGTACACCATCGAACTATGCAAATGCCGCGTGGAGCTGCAAACATGTTTCCCAGATCAAGTTTTTATACGGTGAGACATCGAATACTTAAGGGCAGCGCTCAACATCAGCACATTTAGAACGCACCTCGTCTTCCTCGATGTCGGGTGGTAGCATGCGCACCATTAACACATTCGACGGAGTAATCCTGATATTTTTTCGTTGATTTGTGCTCCGATCTCGCCCACCCCGTTCCTATTTTTTTTACCTAAAATTTGTTATAATTTAAAATTTAGTTTTTTTATTACCAATATATGCAATTTTAAAAAGTGGATATAAAAATATTAGTAATAAAAATTTCTGCATCTCTCATTCGGGTATCGTGCAAAGATGGTGGAGACAAAGAGCCAGTGCCTTGATCTCGGTGGTGACTCACTGGTGAGTGCCCTCACGGTATTGAGGTCGAAACGCTGCAGTTGGTGTCACTTCCTTGGAATGGACAGTCTTAGGCGTGTTGCACTGGAAACACGACATCCGTCGAGCAAATTTGTCACATTGCACTGCCACAGCAACAGAATGATATTGTCAGAGATCAAGTAACCATAATCGATACTAAAGTACTGGACGAGCATCCACCTCATCCCAAATCCAGTCCTTTCGGGGCTGCATGCTGGTCACGAAACGACTCAACGTGCTGCCCACTTCCCCAACTCGGTCTCCAATTCTCATCATGTGGTGGCTGCCGACTCAAGTTATCCGCGTAGCAGATATTGACCACTCGGTTCTCCAACACAAGAGGCTGTGAAGCTGCACCCACGAAAATACCACCAAACCTCCCGCCCCTCACACACTGCACAAGAGAGCACTGGCGATGCCACCACCAACCGAAAGCCTGCACCACCTCCGTGGCGCTCTCCATGCTCCCAAAGTTGACAAAGGCAAACCACGAGATTCCCCAGTAGTCTGCAGGAGCAGCAGGAATTTAACAATAAAAACCAAATGTTAAGTTAGTAGCTAACTGCTCCCTCTTCAGAGCCTTCTACTGCGCGTTCACACATTCACACACCTTGTCGTGCATAACTCGAGCCGACACCGGTCCAAAAACCCGTAGACTGTTCAAATCTGGTGGCCGCCGTCCAACGGGCACGGGGCACACAACAGCACTGTGCTCTTGTGTGTTAGTACAGCGGACAGTGAGTATGTGGGGACTGTCCGGGAGAGCTCGTCTCGGCTCGGAATCGGGTGCTACGGAGCTGAAAAGGAGCTCGGGTCCGTTCCGAACCGGGGTCGTGGGGTAGTCGACGAAAGTGCCAGTACCTGTCCTCAAGCTGTTCCAAACCAGATAGGCACATGCCAGGATTAACCGGCAACGTTGCCGTTGTGGTTGCGGCACATATCAACAATGAAAAGGATCTGCGTGCACGTGAATGTGGCGACGACCACGACCACCAAATGGACGGTGAGCGTAGCGCTGTTGAGCGAGCGCAGCGCTGTTGAGCGAGCTCAGCGCTGTTGAGCAAGCGCAAGCACCCCGTTGCCCCCCATCTCGGACGTCTACAGTGAGTGGACGCTGGACCAGCTGCAGTTGGAGTGCACATCCCGCAAGCTGAACGTGAAGAAGAACACGTGCAAGAACGACCGAGTGAAACTTCTCTCAGCTTACGACGAGAACAAGACCGGCGTGGAGCTGCTGATTTAACGGCAGCGTAGTATTTCGAGGCGCGTGGAGGAGGAAGAGGAGAAACGCACGAAGAACTGCATGTTTCGCCTTCTCAACGTTTTCTTCTCAGATAGTCTGTTCCAAGCATTTCTCGCCAGCGGAACCAGATGAGCATACGTGAGCTGGATCGAGGCGGCTCAACGTTCTGGAGTGATGTTGCCCAGGCATACGACGCTTGGAAGTCGTGTTTGACGCTTTGATATCCGACGACACTGGCTTTAAAGACGTTGATCCTTCGCAAACTTGGTACTCTCGGCTGCGAAGCTGCAACAGATGTGGCTCGAGGTTGCCGGCAACTTTGCTCGCGCCGAGGCTGGCTCCAAGAAATCTGGTGACCACAGCGAGGCTTTTTGGGACTTCTGCGATGTGAGCGGACATGTATTATCTTCACAAGTGGTGTGAGCATCGTGGGTCTGGACGTGAGTTCTGCGCGGCGAATCTGTACCCCGATGATCAGGACGACTCGCAAAGGAGGGTACGCGTCCGGGAAAGCGGCACAACCGGAAGCGCCACAAGACATCACAAGCCGATGCATTGGCGTTACTAACTGAAAGTGTGGCCCAGATTGCCCGCTAGCGAGTCTAGCGAAGCCGAGGTGACCTGGAAGGAGCAAGCTCGACTCCATCACGACCAGAGGGTAGCATTCAGGCTGGAAATGCTGTCAGGTGTGCTACAACGCACAAAAGAAGAAGAGAAGCGACTAGTCCAGTCTGTTCGTGAGCAAGACAGCGATGACGAGGACAACGACACGTACATGGAGGCTTTATTGGAACGCGCGATCAAGAAACGCAAAGCGATTAAGCAGCAGATGGAAGAACTTGAGTTAGGAGTCATTTGTGGCGACGCAGAGTGTAACGGTTACACAAAGGTTGCTTCGCGTGTGGTACACACGACGGGCAACCTCTAGCGGATAGCCATCCGACTGGTACCTGGTACCCATTGGCCTCACAGCCACTCATTTACCTTTCACTGGAGTTAACTATAGCTATAGTTAGACTCATACATTTACACCAGGTACAGGCTAGCCGCTTTAAGAATTCAATAGAGTTCTGATTTTGCAAGTTAATTGTGTTGGCCTTTGTATAAGGAACTGACTCTGCGAGTCCTAAATTACGGGACTGTACTAGGTTCTTGTACCAAGTAATCGACCTATTAAATTGAACAGAACCTGAGCTGAACGCCTAGAACTGAGACTCAGGGAGTCCTACGTTCCTCTGTGTCGTGCACACCTAAGCAGCCCCGCTGCACCTGGTAGCACTTGTAGTCAATCCGCCTCCTGAGTCGTAGACTGAATCTCTGTGAGAATGGAGCATCCGGCGTTCACGCACTTGTCCCCAAGCCAGCAGGATACGCATAATAAGCTAATGTCCCTGCTAGGCCCTGAGGGCATGGTGCACTTGGCGTCCAAGGTTCGGACGCAGTTCACGCGCGCCTCGAGGCGTTCTCTACGTATGAGAATGCTCTTATGGAGCACATCCAGCAGCGTGTCAGCGCTGCTGCGCCTCAGGCGATATCGAGACATAAGCCGCTCGTATTGAGCGTTAATGCCTTTTCCGGCAAGGAAGGTGCGAACCTTCAGCTCAGGACCCGAGAGGTCGAGATGGCTATGGGTTCCGCCATCCTCCAAGGCGAGCAGCAACGCGTTGCGCTCGCTGTCTCCAAGCTTAGCGGGCGAGCCCGGGAGTGGGTACTCACGTGCGGAGTGTCCGTTGACGCTGCCTTCTCTACATGAGAAGAGCTAAAATCCCAGCTAGCGCAGGTGTTCTCACCGTCTAATCAGGCCTATCGCGTACGCTCACGCTTCCTTGCAAGCCGCCAAGGCAAGAAGGAACTGGTGGACTATGTCCAGGAGCAGCGTACGCTCATGGCGGGTATGGTCGCCGAACCTCTACCGGAGGTGGTGTCCGTAACCATCTTCATGGAAGGACTTCGGGCCGGCGTCGCACGTACGGAAGTTTTCCACACCAACCCGCGCTCTTTGAAGAGGCTGTTACTGTGGCATTAAATACCGAACACAACTTTAAATTGTCACGGGTTGGAGCGAGCGCCAGCTCGGGCGGGCCGGGAGGTGCCGAGCCCATGGATCTCAGCTATGCTGAGGATGAAGAAGCAGAGCTTCCGGCTGTCGAACAGCAGGCAGGCATCCGCCGATGCTATGTGTGCGGGAGTACCCGCCACCTAAGGCCGACTTGCCCCCTGCGCAGACAGCGCCCCGGTCGTTCGGGTCCCAACCCGGCTTCGGGCCATACCAATGGTTCGTCGCAGGAAACGACAACTCCCAGTAGGCGCAGGGCGGCCTACTGGGGAAGAACTGGGTTCTGTTGTGCCTTGTGAAGGTGACGGACAACAGGGCTCCGCCCCGAAGAGAGCCGTGCTCTATAACACGGAACGTATATGCAAGCCGGGCTTGCTGGTCGTCCATGTGGACGTGAAGGGCTTTGAGAAGCCGTGGGTCGTCTTGATAGACTCAGGAGCGTCTCGCTACTACGCCAGGCGCCCCACCGTTGATGGAGGTCAGCAGTATGCTGAGGCGCTGAGAGCGCGAGAGGGTGACATAGTTACTGTCCGTCTTGCGACGGGAACCCGTGTCACGGTGCCGAAGGTCCCAATTGACCTTAAACTGAAGTTCCTGGACTTCGATAGCGTGGAACGCTGTCTTGTCCTCGACCTGGATTCGAGGTATGACCTCATCCTGGGCATAACGTGGCTGGAACGCCACGAGCCCTGGATTGATTGGAGGTCGAAGACCTTAGGCGCAACGCGCATCTCTCCTAGTGAAGCATTGGCGAGTCATGAACTCACCTCTGCTAGGAAGCGGAAGCGCTTTTGGCGCGAGCACTGGGCCGAAACGGCCATGTTGCTGGACATCGGGTGTGTCTGAGTTGGTATACAACACCGCTGTCGGGGACAGGAGTCCCAATGAGCGCTTTGCGCTGGTCGATGAAATGTCGACGTTCGGGCAGAGCCCAGTTGATTCTTGTGGAGCGGCACGTACTCCGTTAAGTGATGGCCGCCGACCCTGCAATCCATCGCTGAGTGTCGATGAAGACACTGAGCCTGCGAAGGCTGGCTGTGGGGCGGCACGTACTCCGCCGAGCGATTCATCACTGGATGTCAAGTTTGACATGAAATCTGTCAGCCAGACTAGACGTGGGGTGGCACGTTCTCCACCACGCGGAGTGGCGCGTAAGCCACTGAGTGGAGATGGCTCGTCGAGCACGTCTTCGCTGGAGGTGCCTCTGGCCCTCGAGCCTTCCCAGGCTGATGGCGCTGCCACTGTCGCCATGACTCCCTCGTCCGGACAATCTCGGTCGCGGAGGAGGAGGAGGATGAGACGCAGAGCGTCTGCGACGTCCGTGACGTCGGACGAGGTGTCCAGCGTGTCGAGCGGCAACGCTCCACGCGACTGCAGTGAGCAGTTGTACACCCTCGTCGATGGAGTGACGGGTGACGTCACGGGCGACATTAGCCTAGAGGCCACCCCGGCGATCGAGGAGCTCTTAGAGCTGGACGAGATGTCGATTGCCGAGTTTGGCGAGGCCTGAAAGGCGGGCGAACTCGCCGAAGTGGTCATATTTCGACCTGAAGAGGAGCTCAACTTTTCTTCACTTCTTGACGAAGCAGTCCTCGAGGACACCAGGAAGGCGCTTAATGCGCGGAGCGGATCCACGATCCTCAAAGATCCTTCTGATCCCTTTATCCTTTGGCAAAGGAGTACCAGGACGTGGTGTCAACAGACCCACCGTCTGGCTTACCTCCGGATCGAGGTGTCCGTCACGAAATTGACCTGGTTCCTGGAACCAAATACTGCGTAACTCGGCGGTGGCCCTTGCCAAAGGAACAATGTGACGTCATTGACGCGTTCTTCCGTGCGAAGCACGAGGCGGGATTAGTGCGCGAGAGCAAGTCTCCGCACTCCACGCCGACGTTCTGTGTCAGAAAACCCAATGGCAAATGGCGCATTGTCCACGCTTTTAATAAGCTCAATGCCGCCACCATCCCGGCACAGACGCCAATTCCTAGGAAGGATGTTCTTCAGAACAACATGGTTGGATGCACCATGTACAGTGCCCTTGACCTCGTCGATGGTTACTACCAATTGCTCATGCGAGCCAGCGATATACCGCTAACGGCGGTCAGCACCCCGAGCGGAATGCTCTGGGAGTGGCTGGTTATGCCCCAAGGGCTTTCGAACGCGCCAGCGACGTTCAATCGTCTCGTGACGCAGCTCTTTCGGCCCCATCGGGCGTACGCACAAACGTACTTTGACGATATATTCGTCCATAGTCGTGCGGAGCACGGTAAGTCGGATGTGGAGAACCACATCGACACACTTGCGAGCAGTGCTCGAGTGCATGCGCAAGTACAAGTTGTACGCCAATGCGGATAAATGCCTATTCGGCGCCGAGGAAATTCCTTTCCTCGGCTGCTTCATTGGGAAGCACGGCCTTAGGGCTGATCCAGCCAAGGTCAAGGCCATCGTGGACTGGCCGGTTCCAAAGAACCAGAAGGACTTGCGTAAGTGGCTTGGCCTGGCCAACTACTTGCACAAGTATAGCGAGAATTACGCTGACGTGGCGCGGCCACTCTCCAATCTCCTTAAGAAGGATGTGGAGTGGCGTTGGGATGCCGAGCATCAAGAAGCCTTTGATAAAGTTAAGGAAAGTCTTCTGCAGGCGCCGATCTTGGCACTCCCGGACCTCGATCATCCGTTCAGCGTCGTTTGTGACGCCTCCGATTTCGCAATCGGTAGTGCTTTTCTGCAAGCGGACGCCGACGGGCATGAACGCGTGATTGCGCTTGAATCTCGCCAGCTTAAGGCTGCGGAGAAGAACTACCCAGTTCATGACAAAGAGCTACTTGCGATGAAGTATGCTCTAGTCAAATTCAGGGTCCACCTGCTCGGCTCCAAGCCATTTGTGATCTTCACCGATCATGCGTCACTACGCACTGCGACACAGTCGCCGCACCTCTCTCAGAGGATGGCCCGTTGGCTCTCCTTCTTTGCGGAGTATAACTTCGAGGTGAAGTACAAGCCGGGACGGCAAAATGTCCTGGCCGATGCGCTTTCACGCCGTCCGGACTACGAGCTTGCTCATATCACCATGGTGACCTCGTCGGTTCCCGACCTCATTCGAGCGGCGTATGCTCGTGATGACGCTTGCGTAGCCTTGCTACATGCTCTTGGGAGCGAGGAGTTTAAAGACTCGGACATCAAACTGTCGGCGCGTTTGCGCGCGACGCTGCATCGATACACTCTCGATGGTGGCCTGCTGTATTACAGCACGGGCCCAGAGGATCGCCCTCGTGTGGCCGTCCCTCATGACGAGGATCTCAAGTATCGCCTCCTCTATGAGGCTCACGACACACCGCTTAGCGGCCACCTTGGTCGTGAAAAGACCTATGCTTCCATAAGCAAGGACTATTGGTGGCCGAAGCTTTATAAGTGGGCCAGCACGTATGTGCGCACGTGCGAGACGTGTCAACGGGTTAAACCCTCGCCGCATGCGGCGGCGCCCCTCGCGAGCTTGCCTGTACCCACTGGGTGTTGGCAATCCATGAGCATGGACTTTGTGTTTGGTCTGCCGAAAGACTCGGCAGGCAACACGGGCATCGTGGTCTTTGTTGACCGTTTGAGCAAGATGGCTCACTTAGCGGCGGTGCCGGATTCCATCGATGGAGAAGGAACAGCGGCGCTGTTTTTAGACCGTGTCTTTCGGCAGCATGGGCTGCCCACGTCTATTGTCTCGGATCGAGATCCCCGCTTCACTGGGAAGTTCTGGACGTCCGTCTTTAAGGTGCTCGGCACCAAGTTGGGTATGTCCACGGCGGATCATCCGCAGACCGACGGTCAAACTGAGCGCGTCAACCGCGTTCTGGAGGATATCCTCCGCAGCGTGTGCGCTGAAACGCCTAAGCGTTGGAGCGCGATGCTCCCACTCGTTGAGTTCGCATTGAACAATGCGGTGCATGCCTCGACAGGCTTCACTCCGTTCTATGTGAACGGCCTCTCTCACCCTCGCGTCCCTTTAACGCCGCCACGTAGTGGCCTTGGGCTTGGTGGGGAGATCGGCAACAGCCTTGCTGATGTCAGCCCTCGTGCTATCCGCACACAAGTCGAAGACTTCTTGACGATCCGTCTTAATGTCTTACGACATGTGCGTGACGCAATGGCCGAGAGCCAAGACGTTCAAAAGGAACAGGCTGATGCAAAAGGCAGAGGCAATACACATCATTTTGAGGTCGGAGACCTGGTTTTGTTAAACGCTAAAAACCTGCCTACACATGCAGTGTCTGCGGTCTTCAAGACCAAGCTGCGCCCGCGCTTCATCGGACCGTTTACGGTCGTGGCCAAGAAGGGCCTAGCGTATACGCTAAACCTCCCCAAGAAGATGCGCACGCATCCCGTATTCTACGTGGGCTTACTAAAGCCGTATCAAGATCCCAATGGGGTGAGCATGGATGCGTTAGCGCCACCATCCCGTGGGCAGACACGAGTGGTGACTACTACGGAGCGGCCAATGGCC
>JAAVTI010000161.1:0-15151 GCA_011947335.1 Phytophthora constricta
TCAACTGAGTCTAACGGATGTCGAGACAGCGGCATAATTCCGGATGACACCTTTTCGGCGCCCGGCACAAAGAATCCGGGCTCAAGTGAGGCTTTCACAAACGCAAATACAGATGTGTCCGTACCGCAGCCTCTCGTGCCACGCGAAGGCGCTGCCATGATAAGAATAATCACATGCAATTTTGCTTTTCAAACGACCTGCCCGGCTCATTTCAGGCACCACCTCGCACGAGTTCATCCGTTTTACCTTCCAGCACCGCTCTTACTATCGAATTAGCTCTCAGAGCAACAAGTCTCCTCCACGCAGTTCCCGCAGCGCTGACGCTGCCAATATGAGTTTCTTCAACGAACAAGTCGGTGTCAAGGTGCCGCAGGTCACCGTTTTCTTCTGGATCATCAGGGTACTCGCCACGACGGTCGGAGAGACGTTTGCCGATTTCCTCAACGAGAACATTGGTCTCGGTCTCAGCGCCACATCCGGCATTATGCTGGCCATTCTTCTCGCGTCGCTTGCTGCGCAGATGAAACTTGACTACTATTTCGCGCCACTCTACTGGTTCGTCATTGTCGCGATCAGTACCGTCGGCACTCTGCTGAGCGACAACTTGACTGACAACCTCGGTATCCCGCTTGGGGTCACGACGCCAATCTTCTTTGGCTTATTGGTAATCGTCTTCTTCTCGTGGTACAAGGTTGAGAAGAACCTGTCGATTCATAGCATTTTCACACGGCGCCGTGAGGCATGGTACTGACTGGCGGTGCTCGTCACCTTTGCTCTGGGAACTTCAGCTGGAGACCTCATTGCAGAGCAGCTCAACGTCGGCTAGGGCAACTCACTGATACTTTTTGCTGGCTGCATCGTATTTGTGAGCCTGCTCTGGTGGTTCAAGGTGGTCAACGGAGTGCCCGCCTTTTGGATGGTGTACGTGCTGACTCGGCCACTGGGAGCTTCTCTCGGAGATCTGATGTCGCAGAACCCTGCCGATTCGGTGGTCACAGGGTCAGGATCAGGGGCAGCATCAGCATCAGCATCAGCATCGGCATCGGGGTCGGTGGCGACAACTTCCGCTTCTGGGTCAGCAGCTTCCTTCTGGCTGGAAGACAGGTCTCAATCTTGGCACGACAGTCACGAGTATGATCTTCTTAGGAGTGATCGCAGTACTGGTGATCTTTTGACGATCACGCAGCACCAGGTTAACGATCAGTCTGGCAACTGATCTCACAGGTGACTGAGCCTGCAGTCAATTCGACGACGTCTGGCAATCACAACTGGACCGTTGACAATGCCCCCAAGTAAACGAGGTTGATCCAACCGTGAGTTGCAGCCTGTAGGTGTAGAGTTCAAGCCAGCGAGTAGTGCAAGAGTACGCAGAGATCGGTCTAGATCAGCAGGGCACCGGAACCTTGAATGAGAAGTAAACGAATGCTAGTACTTGTGCATTTTCATTGCCTGCAACCACTACCAATGACTCGTGTTTTAGCTAGCGGACTTTGAGCAAAGAAAGAAAAAGCTAGTCTAAATAAAATTCTAGCACTGACTCAGTGCTTTGTGCCTTCACAATCATAAAAAACTAATCTCAGTGCTTTTACTGAGATATCCCAGCATAGTAAAATCAACTTAAAAGCGCTTTTCCGACGTTCTGATTTGTCGGAATCAGAGGACGGATGTCATCGTCCACACTGTCAAGCGGAGGTGAAGCTTGCGAGCCGAAGCGGGCTTAATGTTGTGCCCAAGCGAGCACAGCGATCCGGCAGCGAAGGCGAAGCTTGCGAGCCGTAGCGGACCTAGGGTCGTGTCCACGGGAACGTCGTTTTGGGTCCGTTGCCGGCTGTAGCTGTGCTGGGTGGGTCGCGCTGACGGCGTCACCAACGCGCGTAGCGAGTCTATATGTGGTTTAGGCAGGGCGATAGCTATCGGTCACTGTAATTGATATAGGTGACACCCCTCCTTTTCGCATGTTTATGGCTGTCGGAAAGCGTCCGAAATTTCGGAACCGTTGCGATATGGAAATTTCTCAAAACACTTGTGACCTGCAAAGCGGACGCAAAACCAGCCTTTTATTTTCTATCAATATTTATTGACGAAAGCTGCTAGAAATTTATTTAGTAAATTAATATTTTTGTGACTGAGTTTGAATAGCGAAACAAATAATTGATTATTCATTCGCTAGTATTTCCTATAAACAACGGGTTTTACTGTCAATTCCTGTTCACGAGTTTTCGAGACGTCCGCTTTGCAGGTCACACGTGTTTCGAGGAATTTCCATATCTCAGTGAAAAGCACTGAGATATGTTTTTTATGATTGTGAAGGCACAAAGCACTGAACCAGTGCTAGCATTTTATCAAGACTAGTTTTTTTCTTTGCTCAAAGTCCGCTAGCTAAGACATGAGTCATTGGTTGTGGTTGCAGGCAATGAAAATGCACAAGTAACTAGCATTCGTTTACTTCTCATTCAGAAGGTTCCGGGGCCCTGCTGATCTAGACCAATCTCTGTGTACTCTTGCACTACTCGCTAGCTAGAACATTCCAGAGCATGTATCCACTCAAAGTCTACAGAATATTTAGCGACAAGCAATCTGACATAGCAAGTTGCCTTTACCTGTGACATGTGACGGTCGTATCGTACACAACTTGTTGAGTGCGATGCCTTCACTCCCCTCAACTTGCTGTCATCGCGCAGAGTTTGATCAGCTTGACCAGTAGTGGCGTAAGCAATGGCTTCGTGAGGAAGTCAGCCAATAGCAGAGCAGAAGTGATAGTTAATGTCGATATGTTTCGCTCGCGGGGAATAGCCCGTGTTGGGAGCCATGCAGATAGCTGACTTGTTGTCCACGCAAACAAACGTCGCTGAGGCCGCCTTAAACCCAATTTCGCGAAGCAGTTGACGCAACCAAATAAAACGTACCCTGCTTCGGTAGTAGACAGAGCGACCGTTGACTGATTCTTGCTGCGAAAATGACAATGACGGGAGCTCCGGCAACTAGAACGAGCATCCCTGGCGTTGAACGGCGTGTTGACAAATCGCATCGCCAGGTGGCATCACTGTAGGCTGTTACAAAGCCTTTCAATGTTGCATTTCGAGCATGTTGAATGCCGAGATAGATCGTTGCCTTCAGGTAATGCAACACGCGTAGGGCAGCTTGCCAATGCATCTGGGTAGGCCCTTTGAGGTACTGCGAAAGATTGATACGGGGACACTAATATCCTGATGCGATCCTTTTGCGACATACAGCAGTGAACCAATTAGCACTCGAAAATGTTGGTCTGCAGCTTCACATTTTCGGTGGTCAGACGTAAGTCCTGTCCAAGCACACACGGGTTACGAACACCAAAAGCGTCACCTTGACCAAAACGCTTAATCATGCGACAAATGTACCTCGATTGGCAAGCTGTAGCTCCCCTTCACTTTGTTGTAAGCGATCTCCTTTCCCAAAATGTAGTGCGCGTCGCCGAGCGACTTCAGCTTGAATCTGCCTTCGAGCTGACGCGCGATCGCATCAGCATCTGCGGCATCCTTGCACCCAATTAGGAGGTCATCGACGTACAGTGCTAGTAGGATTGGGCCATGCTTACTGCGGCGAACAAAAAGACACCCGTCACTCTTGCACTCGTGGAAACCAATCGAAATCAGCGTGTCTCGAATTGTTGCGAACCATACGGCTGCAGCTTGCTTCAGGTGTAGACGCAGCACTCATACCATACCGCTTGGTACCCGGATTCCTTTTGGTAGCATCATAAAAACAGTCACAGTCTCAGTTAGCTTTCCATTGAGAAAGCTGTTTCAAAGTTGAACTGCTTTATCCAGTAGCCCAGATGGCAGCATACCGCAAAGAAAACGCGAAGGGTACAAAAAACATTGTATGGGATTGTGCTAAGTCTTCCGTCGCCTGGATAAATTGGATTCATAGATGGCTAGGTAGTGCTAGTTTATCTGACCAGCTCGATGACATCCGCCAGGCAGCGGCTTCACGGAAGGCACCAGCGATGTCAACTGCTTATCTCGCCATTGCACAACAGTGTATTGGCAAATGGACCCCACCGCACGCGGCGGCCATGGTACTGCTCTGGTACATCTGGGCTACTGTTACGCCAGCTTTGTTATGGAGACTCCGCAACAAGGCGGTATTTGACGAATTGCTCAAACTGACCAGGACACAAAAGCGACTATCTTTTCTGCCGGCACGTACCAAGTACGTCCAATTGCTACCGCTTGGCAAAACAAAAATAGCCACGAGGATCAATGGACTCTGCCTCAGCACCTGCCACCGCATCATGATGGCGGTTGACCTGAATGGGGCGACTCCTGATCTTGCTTATTGGAACTTACAGTACCACGTTCGGAATCGAACAAGGAGGGCTAAATGGGGGTTGGGCCTTATACTACCACCATCAACAAGACCAATGGCAAGTGAATCAAGCAGGAAGTCTTCATTTCCTGACAGCAAGATCACGTCTGAGTTGCGCAGCTTCTGTACTGAAAGTGGGGATTGACGCACTAGTTTCACTTGCTACACCTACTACCACGTATCTTCGCATTACAAGCCTCGACACCAAGGTTCGCAAATGGCTTCAGGCCAATCCAAATTCTGGCGAGACAACGACGATGGCATCTCTGGGTAGGGCCATCCAATCGTTCTTTTCGATGCAATGGGGTAAACCAGCCCGTTCTGACCTGCGAGCGGCGAAATTTCTCGCGATAATCAACACGACATTGACTTATGAGATTCAACGGACGAACGGGACCACGGCCCCACCTCCAATCCTTAGAGACTTTTTTGTATCGACCACAGAACCTCGCAGGCAACCAGATATTCTATATCTTCACGGACAGACAGATGACATTCAGTCGCGTCTCCTTAAATATCAGGCTTCTATAGGACAAAAGACATAAACACCATATAGAAGGCCACCCCCCAAAAAAAAAAGCACTGCACACGGCGCAGTTTCTGACGAACCGACTTCCGAATTCTGCACGCAGCAACGTAACCCCTTTTTCCAACTATTGTACCTCGAAAAACCACAGATGGGTCACCTTCGTGTGTTTGGTGCTCGCGGCTTCGTGTTTGTTGATAAGTCAAAACGGAGCAAATGGGATGCTAAGGCGCACCGTTGCGTCTTTCTTGGATATGCAGTTGGCACTAGGGATATCGTGTCTGGGACGAAGACACCAAGAATTTAGTCGTAACGCGTTCGATTTCGCTGAATGAGCAGCCTCCTGATGCAAGACTGACGTGGCTGCCGGAGCTGAGTGATACGCAGCCTATCATTTTATATGATGATGATAAATCAACTGAGGTTGGCCCGCATGAAGATGACAGTCGTGTAGAACCAATGGATGTGGACACGCATCCTACAGCGGACGATATGGAGGTTGATGAGGGTAGCAATATACCCTAACCATACCCACTGCATCTCCGAGCACCTCGCTCGTATCGCATCAACTGTAGCGATTCCGACGGAAAAAATAGGGACGCCATTGCTCAATCGGAGCCTTCGCAATCGTTGATGAACCAAGAGCTGCCCATTTCAGCCAATGCTGGAACTGCAAGGAGCTTGATAAGCCCCCCGCCACAGTCGAGCCTATTCGAATCTGACGCTACCGAGCAGACAGCTTTAGCTCCCTCCTCTGGCGGCAACCAGATCATATTTCATGGAGAGAATACTGATGGACTACAGCATATGCGCGTGATGAAGCTCGATTTATGTCTAATTTTCAGGGTAGCGAACTTCCAACTCTACCTCACGTCGGCATCGAAGCTGGAAATGAAAATCGTCGTCTTTCTTTGTAGTACGGCAATTCACACTCACCTACACAGGTGAGTGTGAATTGCTGTACTCCAAGGAAAGACGACAACTTTCACGTGGGTATGACACATGCACTGGTCGAGTATAATTCTGGTAGTGAAACACGAGGCAATGATTCTACCGAAGAGCGCCAGAGTAAGCGCCCTCGTCTCGACGTCGGATACAAAATTGCTCTCTCAGCGAGTGAGATGCCACAAACCTATGAGGAAGCCATGGCGTCACCACAAGCTACTGAATGGAAAGCTGACATCCGTTCGGAGCTCGGTTCCCACATAAGGAATCATACGTGGGATATTATCCGGCGCCCTCCTGGAGTGAAAATCATTGGGAACAGATGGTTGTTAACCCTTCTAGCCCCGTATGCTGTATTATACAGCAGAAGGATTTGTAGAGGGTTTAATATGTCGGCAACTTCGTAATAGCAAATTTCCTCGCATATACGTTTCTGTATAGGGCTACATTTGAAATAAGAATGCTGGGTGGAGTCACACGTTCGGTTTAGGGTCGCACCGTCTACACACGAAATAGCGAGATAGAGATTCCTGTCGTTTGACTTATCCCGCATCCTACAGCGCAAAGACCCCCCTTCGGTTCCTATACAATAAGCAAGTCATTTGAGGAATGAACTCAGCTAATGTACATTGCTTGGAAGGGCAGACAGCCCACTGCCCTGGCGGCGGTATTCTCTACAAGTGTCCAGGATGCCCTGCGTAGGAAAAGGAGCGTGTTGACGTTTTTATCGTTACGGCGACGTGTGTTTAGCTTGATGAAGATTTAAATGCACTAATGAATGATGGCGTGTACGTGATATTAAATAGATAAACCACATGAGGAACGAAGGCTGACTGTGCGTTGCTGTAGCTGTTACTTCAAGGGTTCCATCGTGGACCCAGCGCCACATGCACCAGCTCGAAGCCCACAGCGAGCTAGATCTTCGCGTCCACGATGTACTGACCCACTTGACCATTGAGCGAGATTCGCGCTCGCATTTTTGCACTAATCGAGAATACAGCGGAGTAAGCAAATTTGCCGGCACACAAGCCGACGCGTTCTACGGCGATATATGCTGCGGAAAAGTCGGCCTCTGTGTCGGCGTCTGCGGAGCTGCCACGGGTGCTCTGTACCGAACAGCAGAACGTGCATCTGGTATGCTGTCGAATACAGCAGAAGGTGGCTTATCGCGACCTAATAGAGCAGTAGATACAGTGTTAGCAGAGTAGGATGATCCCAACCACGATGTTCACGCTGAGAGTGCCACGTACGGTTCCGACGGCTTCGTGATAAGCGCCACATAGCGCACCTACCTGGCGACGACAACTGAATGACTCAAAGGAGGTTATAATCTTGCGGATGATGCTCGGTTGTCTGTGACGGTAACTCTCAGCTGTGCAACACAGTGAGGCAGTCCGCTAACGGTTACGCGCTCTTTGCTCCTAAATCCCCCTAGCATGACGCATGGAAGAACAACACAGACACGGAGACGTTAGGGGTGTCTATAAATGCACACACAGATAGAGACAGAGTAAGAGAATGCATACCCGTTGCTTGAATGCACTTCTTGCGGAGAAAAGTTTGTCCATTTGTTGTTGTGCACATACTTGTATTACAAATGGACAAAAGTTTTCTCCGCGCAAAACTCGCCAGCGGACTACACGCCTCCTCGCCACTCGTTTTGGCGCGATACTAGCCCAGGATCAACACTCTAACCATCACTCTGCATATTGCTTTAGCAAGGGTACCTATATTGAGAGGTACTTCGCGCGGCCTTGCACAGCCCGTTAGCCAATCAAAGCTTTAGGATGGTCTACGTCATGGGGATTCTGCTGGATGTGCGCTACAACAGATTAATTCTGCCAGGAGAGGCAAGTATACTGAAATCGAGTTTATTTCCTTATGCTGTATTATACAGCATAAGGGGCGGGGCTAGAAGGGTTAAACCCGATGGAAAAGGCAACATCACGCGGTACAAGGCGCGATTGGTGGCGCTCGGGTTTCTACAGACACTTAGCGTAGACTACTCTTGGAGTAGACTAAGGGGCCAGCTTTCATGTCGACGGTTGAGCGCTCCATATCGCAATGCGATAGATGGTCCAATTCTGAAAGTCAGCGAAGACTCCTTGGCTATCACACAAGTGGCGCGAACTTTGCTGTAGCACAGCGCGGCCCCACTGAGACGTTTCTGCTCGATGTTTGATATGGTCGATTACAGGTTGAAGTTGTTGTTTCAAGTATCTTTTGAATAGTCTGGTTCGTTGTTGTCGAAGTGGCGCTGCAAGGTTCCGCCTACTGTGGAAGTGTTTTCTATGGATAAAGTCCAATGCTGGGGTAAGCTTTGAACAAGACCACTCACTTCCGCTATGAGTTCAACAAACCTCGCTTAACTGATCTGATCTTTTTCCGGGATATGGATATGTTATGGTATCGAAGACCAGCTCCGCTGCCGAGATCTAAGTCACGGAGATAATCTCGTTTCCTACCTTCGGACAAGTCTTCCTCTCGCACCCTAATGGCAAATCTGGCATTCACAGGTTGAAGAGACAACTCTGCCTTCGCCCGCCAACGACGTGGCTGGTCGCGCCTGAACCCCGTCTTCGACAGTTTGGTAAGCCTGAGTCTCCGCTGCACTCGACGGCAACAACCTACTCGGCTCCGTGACCAATGTCGACTGGGCGAGTCCGAACCCGACCTGAGAGACGACGAAGATCTCGACCCTGCGCTCTTCGATGATAACTCGAGGTGAAGACGACCCTCGATGACATCGGCGCACCCAAGGTAGACCCACCGACGGACTCCTCATCTAGTGAAGCTTTGAAAGGCGGCTAAGCTGACGATGATGGAGACATCGACATGGGCGGTCAACACTTTCTGACATTCATTGATGACTATTCGCGATACATGTTCATTCACATTATAAAGCGAAAGTTAGGCCTGAATGCATGTTACAAGGTTTTCGAAAGAAAGCACAAAACAAGTTTCGAGATGATGTTGGTGAACTCCACTTCCAAGAAAACATGTACGATCCGGAAATCTGAAATCTGCAAAGTGACAACGCTCGTGAATATTATAAACTAGGCCGTATTTTTTTCACAAATACAACGCACACGCCCAATTTACCAATGCGTACACGCCACAACAGAATGGCGTAGTAGAAAGTCGCATGTGCACTCTAATGGAAAGGACCAGAGCATTCCTAATTGACGGAAATCTACCAAAATGTTTGTGGGGTGAATGTGTTAAACACGTTGCCGATCTCCTGAATATCATGCCAAGCTCTGTAACAGAAAAGTTACCCCTCCTGAAAAGTGGTTCAAGCAAACCGGTCTGCACACTACATTAAAGTATTTGGTTGCACTGCATTTGCCCACATTTCAGAGCTCTATCGCACGAAACTTGAAGCTCGGGCTAAGAAATGCGTGTATCTGGGTATACCGACTAATAAAAAGGGTACAGAGTGTTAGACACCAAAGCAAACCGAAGCGTATACAGCAGAGATGTTACATTTCGTGAAAATGAGTTTCCGCTCCTGGAATTTCTCGACCCATCAAACACTTCGGACATTCTTAGCCCTGATACAGGAGCTACCGCCTCTTTGCCTGTCCAGCCACCATTACCTAGACTGACTGAAATGGTTAAACGTCATGCTAATGCACTAAGGGCCGACACAAGAAGCTAACCAAAGAAGAAGGCAAAATGGATGTCAGTACCTCTGACACTGAATTTTTTCCACTCTACTCAACAGCACACTTGATGTGGAAGAACGTATGGAACATACCACTCAAATATATACGTTGCTAGCTATCCTCATATATGTGAGCCAAGCCCTACAAAGCAGACATGAAATTGCCAGAAGCACTGCACTGGAAAGGGGCACGCGTCAAAATCTGAATATAAGTCCCCGATGGACAACAAAACGTGGGTGCTAACTCAACTGCCTAAAGGGCGTCGAGCACTCCAATGCCACTGGGTGTTTGTCGTCAAATATATAGGTGACGGCAAATTGATCGCTACAAAGCACGTCTAGTCATAAAGGCTTCCTGCAAAAGTATGGAATCGACTTTGACGAGATATTCTCACCCGTCATCCGCATGGAAGTTTGCGCCTGCTACTGACTATTGCTGCCCTATGGTGCCCTATTGGACATGAGATTCACCAGATGGACGTCAAAACAGCGTTCCTCAATGGGTTCCTGGATGAAGAAATCTACATGGAACAGCCTGAAGGATTTCGAGTCCGAGGCAAGAAAAATCTTGTTTGCAAACTACTAAAGAGCCTATATGGTCTCAAACAAGCACCACGAATCTGGTATCTCACTCTTTGCACATTCCTAATGACGATGAAGTTTCGCAAACTGATTAAAGACCAGTGCGTTTTAATTGGAGAAGTAAACGGCCACACATGCTATATTTTTGTGTACGTTGATGACTTGTTTTCATTGCACCCACACTTGCCATCATCAACACAATCAAAGACGCTCTCAAGAAGCGCTTCCAGATGTCAGCTTTGGGTGAGGCCCAATACATCCTAGGCTGGTCCATTGTTCGAAATCGAAATAACAGATCCATCTTTATTCATCAAGATAAATACGCTACCAAAGTCCTGGACCGCTTCCCCCATCTTGACGCATATCCGGTTGGTACACCCACGGACCCAAGCGTGAAACTCTCACTTGACATGTGCCCACAAACACATACAGATCAAGATGAGATGAAAGCGGTCCCGTACAGAGAGGGTTGGTTGCTTCACGTACTTGATGATGGGAACTAGACCAGACCTAGCATACTTCCTTCGGGAAGTGAGTCAATTCCTGTCAAACCCAGGGAAACAGCACTGGAATGCAGGTAAGAGAGGCCTAAAGTACTTAAATGGTACACGTTATCTGGGCATTACCTCATGGTCAAACTCAAAACTTGGAATAGTATAGCACCAAACACTACCTCACTGCATTTTCAGATGCAGACTATGCAAATTGCCCAGATACAAGGCGTTATGTAGGCGGGTTTAATACGTATATGTGTGAAGCCCAATCTTACCTCAATCTCGGAAGCTCCACACTGTCGTGCTATCTACAACAGAAGCCGAATACATAGCTTTGTGTCACTGCATGCAATAAGTGTCCTACACTTACTACTCGTAGAGTTAAATCTCGAAAGCCCACATGTAATTATTCTTTTTGAGTATAACCAAAGCTGAATCAAACTCGCCTACAACCCCGAGCTCCATGGCAGAAGCAAACATATTCATATCCGATATTGTTTTGTGCAAGAAAAGGTAGAGCGGAAAGTTTTCGCCGTAGAGTACTGCAATATCAAAGCAATGGTGGCAGATCTATTCACAAAGTCGTTAACGAACCCACATTCTTAAAATTACGAAAATCGCTATGCAAATATCAAGAGAACACAACCTTCACAATGCTTACGTGATTAATCATTAATAATTACAACCCATGCTATGCAATAAATATGGAATAATGGACAAATAGTCTATAAAATACAAAGGATTCTGGAATTGCAAAGAAAATATATTGTGCCAATTAAATGGTACCACCCAAATTGCATTGCTGCAACTTCGGAGCCGTCACCCTGTTGGAGACAATGTCCTCAATGCAGTACACACCTTCCACATGCTCAAAGTATCCTTCAAGAAATTCCTTCCGGTTTTGAAGGATACGATACTCATCAGAGTCAATAAAGACTAACTTGTCGCCGACCCTGGCACGGGCTATACAATGTTAAGTGCCTTCTTGTTGGCCTGAACGACGACCGATGACCAAAAGCGAAGCATACTCACACTCCACAATTGCCCATCTTCCCCAGCATTTTTTGCATTTGAAGCCGGGAATCTGGCGGTTAAGGTAGCGAAGTTGCTGCCCCTTTTCCTGCAAAGCTGATGCAAGGCTTGAATTGTATAAGCTTCATATCGAGCATACCCTTGGTCAACACCGGGCTCAACCGTGGCCAAACGGCTCAAACCATCTCCAGGGTAGTCGGTGTAAGGTAGTCGATATGCTGAGGGGCATTGTTTACGGAGTATAATCCGCAAAAAAATATTTGTCGTCTAGATATATTGGGTCTGGTACTTGACTCGAACCCGAGTCTGTCGAGGCGTCTGCAAACAGAAAACATAATACCCATTATTGGGTGTAATCAATTAAGAACATTTAATCAACGAATTAATCTGTTAGTCAACTACCCAGTCGGTGAGTATAGCGAATACTTTCGATACCATAGATGCCCTATTGAGATAAAGCCATACTTCGAACCAGGCAGCTCACCACAGATCTCGGCACGTGAAGTCTCAAAGCAGTACTGTACACACCGTAAGTAAAGGCCTTGTAGCAAACAGCTTAAAGAAATTGAAATGAAAAGCACAATGCTAAGTCCAGTTGCATTGCAATAGCAAGAGTATCGCATATAACGACACGGTTAAAATTGCGCACGCGAAGGTACGAGCAAGTGCAACCTTTAATGTTTGACTACATTAGATACTCAGAACAAAAATCTATAGCCTGGCAAGTGAAGCACTTGGGGGCAGTGCAAGTCGAACTACAGGAATAGATTACAGAAGGAATGATGAGTGTCCCAAATATGTTGTCTCATTTATTATATCTATTTCGAAACAAAAAAACTGTGTTCCGACCAAAGTCCCTTGAAAAACGAAACTTGCAGCATGCCCCTTCGTTATAGGTTAATCAGCTAACGGCCACCGCAAATACCTCATTCTGGGCTCTGTCTTCACGGTGGTGTCGCAGCATGGGTCGTGAATTTCTTGAGACTGTGCGGTGACATGGGGAAGGCGTTTGCGAGAGGCTGTCAGAGTGCCAAACAGCCCTCTCCCCACGTTTATGTGTAACGACCCATAACCTGTCATGTTGACAAAGTATGGCAAGACACCAGCTCCTGTGTTACTTTACACAAACCTCTTTTAACTGACCAGAATCTATTTAAACGGGATATGGACATGAATGGCACCGGAGACCAGCTACGGTGCCGACAACAAAACCCCTCAATCACAATCTTTTTTCGTACCTTCTGGACAAGTCTTCATCTCGTTACCTTCTGGTGAAATCTACCTTTCACAGTCATGGACAGCTGTAGCATAATCAAGGCTTGCTTGACATTCGCATATCATAGACGAGAAATTGCACGATCGTTCTAGTTCATACTGTAAACTAAACGATGGCCACCGTGCACGTCAAAGCCTCTACGTTGACAAGCACTTCAATAACATCGTATTGGTAGAACGATCGCGTAACCACTCGTCCATGATACGCGGATGCAAGCAAGCCTTGATTCTGAAAATGGCTGTACACGACGTCTCATCGTAGATAAAGTGTTTGCATACACCAACTGGTATTACTTGCGTTGAGGAGGGTGCCTTCTACACCATCAGCGCCCATGGCGCTCTTTTCCGAAGATCTGCTGCTTTCCCGCTTCTCTAGGTCAGTAGTCGTTCGCGAAATTGTATGCCGCATTAGATATCTACATACGCTGTCAAGCTACCTTATGCTACTCCTCGCTCTCCAAACCGTACCAACGTAATTGATGACTGTTTTAATCATGTCCATATAAGAGCATATGTCCAAATAGGAGTGCGTGCACGTACCTTGATACGTAGGCGTAGTGGATAGTCCTTTGGTCGATGGGAAGGGTCTTGCAATACCCATGCATCAACGTATTTCTAGACATGCCATCGGCTATGTATGCAAATGCTATGTTAAAAGCCTTACCACGCTCATGACAAAAACCGAGCCGTCGCAAGAGATGAGGTGGCGAACACGATGTTATCGACGTTCTCGTCGACGTCGAGGTTTTGACGCGCATGATGTCCATCGTTTAGTTCACAGAATGAACTAGAGTGATCGTGCAATCACTCGTCGATGATATGCGAATGCCAAGCAAGCCTTGATTCTGCTACAGCTGTACACGACGTCTTATCGTAGATATAGTATTTGCATACACCCACTGGTATTACTTGCGTTGAGGAGGGTGCTCTTCTACACCATCACGCCCACGGCGCTCTTTTCCGAAGATCTGCTGCTTTCCCGCTTCTCTAGGTCAGTAGTCGTTCGCGAAATTGTATGCCGCGTTAGATATCTACATACGCTGTCAAGCTACCTTATGCTACTCCTCGCTCTCCAAACCGTACCAACGTAATTGATGACTGTTTTAATCATGTCCATATAAGAGCATATGTCCAAATAGGAGTGCGTGCACGTACCTTGATACGTAGGCGTAGTGGATAGTCCTTTGGTCGATGGGAAGGGTCTTGCAATACCCATGCATCAACGTATTTCTAGACGTGCCATCGGCTATGTATGCAAACGCTATGTTAAAAGCCTTACCACGCTCATGACAAAAACCGAGCCGTCGCAAGAGATGAGGTGGCGAACACGATGTTATCGACGTTCTCGTCGACGTCGAGGTTTTGACGCGCATGATGTCCATCGTTTAGTTCACAGAATGAACTAGAACGATCGTGCAATCACTCGTCGATGATATGCGAATGCCAAGCAAGCCTTGATTCTGCTACAGCTGTACACGACGTCTTATCGTAGATATAGTGTTTGCATACACCCACTGGTATTACTTGCGTTGAGGAGGGTGCCTTCTACACCATCAGCGCCCATGGCGCTCTTTTCCGAAGATCTGCTGCTTTCCCGCTTCTCTAGGTCAGTAGTCGTTCGCGAAATTGTATGCCGCGTTAGATATCTACATACGCTGTCAAGCTACCTTATGCTACTCCTCGCTCTCCAAACCGTACCAACGTAATTGATGACTGTTTTAATCATGTCCATATAAGAGCATATGTCCAAATAGGAGTGCGTGCACGTACCTTGATACGTAGGCGTAGTGGATAGTCCTTTGGTCGATGGGAAGGGTCTTGCAATACCCATGCATCAACGTATTTCTAGACATGTCATCGGCTATGTATGCAAACGCTATGTTAAAAGCCTTACCACGCTCATGACAAAAACCGAGCCGTCGCAAGAGATGAGGTGGCGAACACGATGTTATCGACGTTCTCGTCGACGTCGAGGTTTTGACGTGCACGATGTCCATCATTTAGTTCACAGAATGAACTAGAACGATCGTGCAATCACTCGTCGATGATATGCGAATGCCAAGCAAGCCTTGATTCTGCTACAGCTGTACACGACGTCTCATCGTAGATATAGTGTTTGCATACACCCACTGGTATTACTTGCGTTGAGGAGGGTGCCTTCTACACCATCAGCGCCCATGGCCCTCTTTTCCGAAGATCTGCTGCTTTCCGCTTCTCTAGGTCCAGTAGTCGTTCGCGAAATTGTATGCCGCGTTAGATATCTACATACGCTGTCAAGCTACC
>JAAVTI010000162.1:0-27411 GCA_011947335.1 Phytophthora constricta
GACTGATAACAGACCACACGATCACGTCCTCCGTGATCGTACTGCATCAGAGCGCATCCGATTGCAAAGTCGGATGCGTCACACCCAACGTGGAACGGACGATCTTGGTCGGCGACGGCCAAGATCGGCGCCTCGGTCAGGCCCTGCTTGACCGAATTGAAACCCTGCTGACATTCAGCAGACCATCTCCACTCCGCGTCCTTCTTGAGGAGGCGTGACAGTGGTCGAATACGCCCAGCGTAATCATGTATGTACTTGCACAAGTACGTAGCCAACCCAAGGAACTGCCGCAGTTCCTTTGCATTCGAGGGCGCAGGCCACTCGTTGATCACCCTGATCTTTTCGGGATCAGGGCGGACACCGTCCTTGCCGACAAGGCATCCGAGAACTGGAATCTCGGACGCACCGAATATGCACTTCTTTAGATTTGCATATAACTTGTGCTTGCGCATCAGCGCAAGCAGTTGTCGGAGATGCTCCTGGTGCATCTCGGTGTCTGTCTTCTCGCCCACAGCCCGGCTGTGGACGAACATCGTCGAAGTACGTCGGTGCGAAGTCCGCACCGACCGTAATAGATGCGTTACGCATCTATTAAACGTCGCAGGGGCATTCTTAAGCCCCTGTGGCATCACTAGCCACTCCCAAAGCATGCCGCTTGGGGTGCTTACCGCCGTGAGAGGATATCACTCTCACGCATTAAGATTTGGTAGAAACCATCTCTTAGGTCGAGCACTGAATACGGTGCTCTTGCTCATCGAATCGATGATGACGTCCTTCCCCGGTATTGGCGTCTGCGCCGGTATCGTCGCATCGTTCATTTTGTTAAACGCATGAACGATGCGCCATCCGCCCTGTGCCTTCTTGACACAGAACGTGGGGGCACTGTGCGGTGATTTCGATTCCCGCACTTGGCCCGCACGACGGCGAGCTTCGAAGAACTCGTGGATGGCCTTGGCTTGATCACGCGGCAGTGGCTACTGTCGCGTGACACAGTACTTCGTGCCTGCCACGAGATCAATCTCGTGCTGAATTCCTTTATCCTGCGGAAGCTCCGGGCTTCATCCGGGAATACGTCGGCGTATTCCCGAAGAACGTTGTAATAAGGGACTCGACTTGAGCGAGTCCCAGCTCTGCTCTGCAAATCAACCCTTCTTCGATTTGGCATCGAGGGCCGTGTCGCCATCAGGGTGCCGCACGAGAACCTGCCGCAGGTCCTCCAGATCTTCTGTGATCACGACATCCTCACGGGTGGTGAGAATGCATACTTGTTCTACGCGCCCGGCACGTAGATATCGTGCAAAGTCTTTCCAGCTATGCACTTCCACGCTGTCAACTCCGAGGCAGTGCTCGGAGGAACTCTCAATGACAAACCTTGACATTGGACCCCAGAAGTGTTTGCGTCAGTGCATTCACTCTCTCGTACTCGACATCGCCCGTCGCAGGCGATAGAGGCTCGTCAACTGCACGCTTCGGTGCAGGGCGTTTTGGGATAGGGAGGAACAACCTTCCTGTCCGGTCTCGGTACCTTTCAGTTGTGAGGAGCTCTTCGGGTTCCTCATACCGCGACTCTTGTCAGATCCGGTCAGACAACGACCCATATCTTGTGTCTCGACGGGCCGGGCCCGTCGAGGTGTCTTCTTGATCCTTGGCTCATCTAGCCCGGCTTGAGGGGGATCTTCTCTTGAGCAGTCGACTCGGGCCCGGCCCGAGACGGTTTCTTGGTTCTTGCCCTTTCGGACCCGGTCCGAAGTGGTTTCTTCTTGATTCTTGCCTTCGCAGACCCGGCCTGCGAAGGGTTCAGTCCAAACCCGGTTTGGACGTGGGTGACGCTCCCGGAGTGCACCCTTCAGTTGTGGTTTCGCCCGTGCCCTGGCACGGACGAAGCCGCCCGGAGATCTTCCTTCTTCTTCTGATACGCATCAGCCTTGGCGGCCGACACGCTCTCTTGGCTGTGATGAGCGAGGTTGCCCTCGCTCCCGACGCTCACCCGCGGTGCGTGCGCAACGTTGACAGGGCCATCGCTCACTGTCACGTTGTCCGCTGTTCCGAGGACGTTTACGTTCTCGGCGCCGAATGAGATTATAGACTGGGCCTTCCAGTCTATCACTGGGGCATGGCGCTTTAGCCACGGCACGCCCAATATCATGTCGAACTTATCGTCTAAGTCGAAGACGATAAGGTATTCGGTGAAGATCCGACCTTCACAGTCAAAGCGAACAGACACAGTTCGTTTTCGTGTCTTCACGGCTGCGCCTGTCGCCAGGCGCACCACCAACTCGCTCCCAGGAGTTTCTTTCTCCTCGGGGAACATCGCATTCAGACTCTGCAGACGAACAAAGTTGTTCGACGCGCCTGAATCGACCAGCGCGTGCGTGGATCTCTCATGCACTGCAACCTCCAGGATGATCAGCCCAGCTCGACCATCCTTCCTTTCACTGCGGTGCTTGCCACCGTAGGGGCTGTAGTCATCACATGTCCGACATCGGCATGTGTGACTACACCAGTAGGGCACCCGCCCTACTGGCTCCCGCCGTTTTGTCGCTTGCGCCAACGATCACCGTTGGCACGATACGACGTACCGCGAGTAGCAGGCCTTGGGCCTGCTACACACTCGCGTGCGTAGTGACCAGTGTTCCACACTGGAAACACCGCTGCGCTATTCTACGCGGACCCGTCTGCTACCTGCCAGCAGACGCACTTGATAGGTTCAAAGGCCCTGGGCCGCCCATGGTTGTCGGTCTCGGACGCGGCGCCCCTGGCGTGTCCGCGTGAAGTTTAGCTTGATGCAAGCTAAACTCCTCCTGCGATGCAAGTCGGATGGCTTGCTCGAGAATCCTCGAGTACTCTCGGAAGAGATAGGTCTTCACAGGCCCATCTCTAAGTCCCTTCATGAAAGTGACAACTTGTGTCGCCTCATGAATGGGGTGGTTCATGATACTTGACACCAAGTATTGAGCCTGCTGCGTGTGCGCAAGTACGTCGCGCTTGCCTTGCTTCAGATCGAGGAATTCCGCCCTCGACCTGAACTCCGACTCGGGAGGCTCAAGCGCGAGTTTGAGCTCTACCTTGAACTTTTCGTACGTGCTCCAGCACGTACCGTTTGTAAGGCGTCTGCCATACGCCCAATGGCTAGTACGTCCTGCTAGACACGACATCGCGTAAGCGACTTGTAGCGACGGATCCCGGATCCGTCGGGCAGCGATCACTGTCTCGAGCTCTACGAGTCAGCGCAATAGTGGCTCGTTCGAGCCACCGGAGAACGGAGTCACTGACACCTTCACTGACTCAAAACATGTAACAGCAGAAGTCTCTTTCTGCTGTTGCTCCTTCCCATGTAGTCAACCACGACTACATGTTGCTCACTTGGCGGCAATGAGCGAAGCATTGCTGCCACAGTGGAATCGCCTACGACTCGCGAGAGGCGTAGCAACGCATCCCACTGCTGATTACTCTAGTGGGGAAATCCTCTCTCGTAATACGAGAGTTGATGTTCGAGCTCCGTCGGACGGAGCACCGCCTGACGAAGGGTTATCGTCGCCATAGCCAAATTTCATCTGGCTATTCTCTGTAGGCGTTGAGCGGACTACAAAGTGCTACCAGGTGAAACAGGGTGAGAACTACGCTCTGTTTCTTTGCATACACAGTATGCGCGTAGTGAGGAAGCGTAGACTTTAAGTTTGTATGTTGGATAGAAATACGCGGGCTCGCGTATTTCTAAAGCAACACTTAAAATTTTAGATCAAATTAGAAAACTGAATTGAATGACAGCCCGCCGCGTGGCGGGCTGTCCTTATCGTTACGCTAAACCCTCTTAAGATGATATCTATTTGCAAAGGTGAGAGCATGGTTGGCTCCCAAGCGTTTGCATGAGATGCATGCACATGACTGGTTGAAATGTGGCCCTTTCAACCAATAGCTGTGCGCATGTGCGCCCGTCAATGATAGTTGCATTGACGGATGGTAATGTTGATCGCTAGTGTGTCTGACTAGTGGGTTTGCGTGTATTAGTGTACCCCGGGTACACTATCCTGTGTAGCCCCGCTACACTTGCTATTGCGCAGTAGGTGTCGTGATTTCTGAAAACTGCTGTGTGGTGTGACGTAGGTGAAGAAGCCTGCAGTTCCTGATGTACAAAACGCATATTGTAATGGACGGCTGCATAGCACACTAGTGACGGGAACATTGTGCTTCTCGGCAGATGGACTTATTGTGTGGTCTAAGCACAATTGTCCTGGTAGTTGGAATGACGGAGATACCAGCTTAGGGTTCCATGAAAAACTCTTAGATCCGGTGTTGTGTCCTGATCGCCGCTATGGGGTCGCCTCGGACAGTGTATTCCCGTGTTCGGGGAGCTTACAGGACGAACTGACACCCTTTTAAAAGAGGGAGACCTGGATAAAATACTGCCATCTATGCGGAAGGCGGCTCGCACTCTTTCCAGCGACATCACTAGTGCGTGTCAAACAGCTGAATGGGGGATGGGGTCGATAGAGAAGGTATACAAGCGTCTACTGCTTCCGCTACCACCAGATTAAGACAAGCGTGCTCTGCATCTGGACAATATCATCAGGTTGGTGAACTATCGTGTACGATCAACTGGTATTATCCAGATAAGAGCGGTCTTCTTGCACGGCGAAGAAGACAATCGATCCAGATACTGTCAACACTACTTTATGTAATTTTGAAACGGGCCATGCACACCTCCTTGTCTCTGTCGCGGCTATTTTTTGCATAGCTGCGATCACCAGCATCATCTCTTCATGACGCTGTCGCGCCTCATCACGGTCTCGCTCCAGTCTCCCTTCGTGTCGGCGGCGGCTTTCCTCTCGCTCCAGCTCCCACTTGGCATCTCTGGCAACCTGCGCAGCCAATTCTAGCTGTGCCTCCCGCTCCCGCATCTCACGGACATCGTCAAGCTCGACGCACCTCTGCGATTCAACCTCGGCTAATTCCTCTCTGCGAACTCGTTCACGGTCATCTCTCTCTCGCTTTTCAGCTGCCTCCCGCGCATCACGCTCCTCGCAGCGGCAACTCTTCTCCATCTGAGCATTCCTATCACTTCATGAAAAATGACATGATGCAGATGCTTCTTTTCTTTCGCAAAAGAAAAGAGCATCTGCATCATGTCCTTTTCGAGGTTGACTGCTTTTCCATCGCTGCATTCAGATTTCTCTCGAGATCTAGCAATTGTTTGTTGACTTTGGTGCGCTTTGCTTTTACGAAACCTGCATCGGTCGTCGAAAGTGAAGCCTCACTAGGGATCCGTTTGCTCGTTGTCTCGTAGTTGTCCCGAACAACTCCAAGATCTACGCCGCCCAAGCGAGGACTCGTGCACGACATTTCGGATTACGCGCCTTTCTCTAGCATCAGTATTCGCACGCGTGGGAATGTGCTGGAAGTTACCACTAACGCTAGGCGTCTGGACTGGACCTCGGGAAGCTGGTTGCACATCTTGCGCAGTCTTTTGCGGGGTCTGCAACGACGACTGCGTTGTTGCATTCGAAATGCGAGGGGTAAAATCTACGGGAACCGACGCTTGAGCTTGCTTCTCAACCTGGATCGTGTGTATAGTGTCTTCTTCTGCATTCGCGGCGGGATCTTGTGCGTCTTAGGTGTCGAATTTTGCAGATGACAAGTTGAGATCGTCTGCCAAATGTGCATCCATTAAACTATGTTTAGTAGCAATAACACCCTGTGTCAGAGGCTCTTTGAGAGCGGTCCAATCCTTCGCCACTAGGGCATCCTTCTTGTCCATTGACAGCGCAATCGCGATGGAAAAGATTCTCGCCGTTGTTACTCGCGTCTTCGTCACCTTCGGTATCAGAAGCCGAGCCTTCGTCACCAGCAGCCGCTCTAGTTTCCACCCCGACAGCCTGTGCAACTAGCTCCTGCAACTCTGCGTCCTCCCCGCCCTATTCTAAGCCATCATGCGACCCACGAACAGACGACTTCTCTTCGATGGCTTTGTGAACTTTCTTCGCCCTCTTAATATGCTCTGGCATCTCCCTTTCCAGTAGGCTTTTTCTTCGAGTACATATCCCTAAACTTCCGCCGCAGAGACTCGTAGTCACGGAAGGCCCAGACTTTCGCTCGCGTCGTATTGTACTTACTTCCCAGTGATCCTTCCCGAGAGGATTGAGCTTTTCTACAATATCACAGACGAATAGCAGCTCAATTTTGCTGTCGTTTTTGTACCCGACCTTCTTCCCTCGCTGCAGACAATGTAAGATAATATGTTAACGATAATATCGGTCAGCAAGACTACAACGAGAAACACGATGCAAGGTGCCCCTGCCTTAGCTTTTTCCTTCCTCGTCGCCTTCGACATCACCGCCCTCCATCGGCTTCTTTACTGTGTTTTGAGATCGCCGAACAAAAACCTTGTAGTGGAATATGTATGATTTTCATTATTAACTACAGAAAAACCTCGGCGATCGCCTCACTCTCAGTACAAGACATATACAACCCAGATGACCTCGGGTCCTTACGAATCTGACTGATCTTGGAGGTGGCGGTGTTGACAACCCCACCAACCACATCTGCAAATAAACCACAGATGGTCTTCATACGAGACTGTTACTTGCTCTCCTGCAAATATGTCGCGCACGGATACAGCTACGACCGTGACGTGGTCACCAACATGAACTTCATGGAAGCGGGCGCTACGGTTACACGAGTGATTTAGGAAGCGTGTTAGCCCCCCTCACCTTCGAGTGCGTCGATACCAAGACACGTCCGAGGAAGATTGAGTGTAGAGCTGCATGCGATAGCCTTCGTTGCGACCACCGTTACTTTCTGGCCATAATTGCGCGAGGTATCCAAAGTACTCTCCCAAACATCACCTGCAGGGCTAGCCTTGGTCGCTGCCACACCATATTCTCCTGTCCAAACGTGTCTACTCAGCTGCAGCGATGAACTCTCGTGAAGCGAGTTTCCGCATAGACCCCGTAGCTGCAATTTCCCTTGAAACAGTACATATTGTGTTTCGCATTCCAGCACATGTTGGCATTACAGCGGCCTTTGCATCGACAGCGGCCACTCCACCGACACCACGGAAACAACCACTTTAGATGTATTGAAATTCGCTTCCCACCGCGGGACTTCTTCAGGCCATTCAGCAGGTTTCCAGAACGCAACATCATTTGCACGCCCCACGGACGCCGACGATGACAAATTCAGCAGAGCCATCATCAATATCAACAGGAGTCTCATAGAGCGCAGATGTATGTTCACTGTCGTCGCCCAAATACGGGTGTAGATGTTGCTCGACCACGACAAATCCGGGTGAACCGACGGCAGATTATTGAGAAGCCGAATCGTAATCAATAACAACAGTTTCAGCAAGGCTGTCAGTGTCTGCACTCGAATACGCTACTTGCCAGTCATCTGCACCTTCTTGACTACTCAATACGTGGGGACCATACCCAGGCGGATATTGAGAAGACCAGGACCGTGGACGGTTGCAACGAGGGTTTTGTCACGGCTTCACTCTGGGATCCCTCGTTAGCTGGGCGGTGCGTTGAAGTATCGTCCTCCGGAGAGTTGGACAGCTCAAAATAGGCTAGCGGTACGGTTTGGATGGTCGCAAATTCGATAACTTCGCTGGTGCAGCTTTGTTGACTCGAGCCTCCTTCATCAGTAGCTTGGTTCTCATCGTGGTGGTGGGCCTTAGCACGCTTTGTGCGCCCCGCAGACGTACACTCTTTGGACCCTGGCGTTGTAGCTGAACAACCGCGCTTGCGTTTACCATTCAGGATGTCCATACTCACTGTCACAGGGGAACGTAGCACCCCGTTTATATTAGCACCCCACTTTATATCAAACACTAAACTTGCAAACGCACCAGATTTCGGGCGTCCTGTAACGCGGTCAGCCCAATCCACAAGATACTGGCACAGCTCAGCAAGTGCGGCTGCCAGACGGAGATCGACGCACCCTGGCAGCGATGATTAGTCAGTTAGATGTGGCATGACAAAGTGCCGACATAATAGTTCTGTACCTAGAATGCCAAAGTTACGCGACGAAGGACAGGAGTCTTGAGCCCTCGTGTGTCTTTTCTAATAAAAAATGAAAGCGTTTCGCGCGCTTCGCTAAGGCGAGCGTTTAAATTTTGGCGCCCACGACATGCAACCCTTTAAGATTCGCGAGAGTTTCCTAATTGAGGTGTTGAAGTTAGTGTGTTACGATCTCTAAGATGTCTCGTTTAATGAGGTTGCTCATTAAGGGGGCTTTAATGCAAGCACCCAAATTGTGAAATTTTTATTAGACTCAAACTGGAGTCGATCAAACTCGTCGCCGTTTAATGCGACATTGGGCGCCTTCCAAAACCTGACTTAGAAGGTTTTATGCCCACCTAACCCTCGCATTAAACTTGACTAAAAAGTCGCATAAAAGCTTGATAAAACGGTTTGGTTTGATCACATCGAAAATCGATGTGATCAAACAGCACGTTTGATGCGTGTTTGATGCGCTTCAAAGCGCTTTAATGCGCCCCTTCAATTAGCAACCGCATAAACTCTTACCTGAAGCTAGTATTGCTGAGCTTCAATACCTCGAAGCGGAAACCGAGGTCGATTTGAATTGCCGCGAGATCTTCTAAAGGCGCGCGCATTTGGTGCGCGGGTTTGGCGCCCAAAGGTGCTCCATTTCATTCTGGAATTCGCGCTGCGGGGCTCAAGTCGCCAGGGTTGCAGTGATCTCCGGAGGCGCGGAGATTACCATAATGTACTTGCCCGATTATGGCGTGGTATCTTACACAAGTTGTCGTGTTGCATGTAGCTCGTACTGGACGACGCCTCCAGCTTTCCACCCGCAGTCAAACTCAATCCACCCCGTCCATCGCTGGTAAGATATGTGTTGGCTTTTCATATGTCCTGCTACGATCCTGACTCGGTTGTGTGTGCGCGTGTATGAGGTCGCCGTTGTCGAGCAGGTGTGCGTCCAAGTCATCAACTATGCCGGATAGCTCTCTAAAACGGCGCCATGCTCTGGTCGACCTAACGAATTCGCCGACCTCTCCCGCCACGACCAAACGTCAGAAGGTTGCGGCTACCAGCGATTCGAGTGTGGAGACCAAGGCATGTACCAGTCCAGCGAATGTTTCCGTGCCGCCTGCAGACTCGTCGCCGGGTGGTCGTGCAGTACGACGTCCTCGCCGTGGAGTCTACCCCGCAGCCGTTATTCAAGCCGTACCCCTTTCGAGTTTCGAGCTCGAGCTCGAGGATGGCGGATACGACTGTTCGCGTGACGTGGCGATTACGCGCCGTAATGAAGAAATGGAAACCCGTGGTACTCGTCTCGACTCGGCGGATAGCACGCATCCTGTTGTGCTTGACCCGATATCCCCTGCCAGCTCCCAGGCAACAACGGTTGCTCCGTGGTCGCCGAAAAGTGGATACCTAAGCTATGAGACGGCCAGTCAAGACTCGGATCGGGCTCGCGACGGTGTTCGTCCTTCGTCCAGTCTTGACGTGGAGGATGCCAGCAGTACGTGCACCGAGGATGTGCTCTCTCCTCCATCAGCCCATGAGTTGGAGGGAACTATGTCTAGTGTCGACTCGGTCGGGTCGCAGGGTTTTGTGCAGCTGTATTCGACCGGACCAAGACCCGACCTTGAGCACTGGAAGCGGGCTTCGTGGCCTGCCAACGTGCGAGTTCTCCAGGAGCACCGAAACTTGAGGAACATCAAGTTCAAGCCCAAACCTGTTGGCCGACCGTGTAATTGCGCAACTCCATGCAACGCACAAACTTGCTCCAACGCGAGACGGAACCGATACTGCTGCGAGGCCAATTGCAGGTTTAAAGGCACATGTAGTAATGGGCTTCGCGAGGATGATAGTTTGGAGCTTCGACGTCACGATGTGACCTTCGAGCTTGGTGTCTTCAGTATTGGGAGCATACCGGCTGGTACTGTCATTGGACAATATTTCGGCAACTTTCAGCGCTTCGGTCCGCCATCCGCCGACACGGCTGTCAATGGCGGATACCGAATGCAGCTTAGTACTCTATCAATTGACGGAGACTGTGTGGGTATTCGCGATGTGGGGCAGCGGGCGGATGCGGTTCGTGAACCACCACTGCCACCCCAACGCGCGCTTCCTCGAGGTTCAAGTCGGCGAGCACCTGACAGTCGTTTGTGCAACCATCCGCGACGTGTTTCCCGGCGACGAGATAACCGTCTCCTACGGGGACTCGCTCTGGTTCCTCTGCACGTGTGGGTGGTGGGGTTGCCAGCACCGCCACCTGCAAGATCAAGCTGGCCCATGATGCGTGTGGTTGAAGCTGGTCGATATGTGTAGCTATTTGTTTTTTCCACTGTCTATTCAAAAACGTAGTTATTTCAAAATTGAGGTTTTTATTGATGTGCTGCCGACTCTTCATTCGAGCTTCTAGAGGAGAACACACAAGGACCGCCAGCATATATCGACCTCTGTCGGCGGCATGGTCGGAAAAGTAAGCGAGCCACGATTACCTAGAAGCAATGAGGCGAGTGAAGGCACTAAGGACGACGCCGTTGTTAACGCTGCTTGCACTGTAGGGCCGCAAGAGCGGCTACATGAACTACTCAGAAGAGGGATGGATCTCCTAAATGGCGTGGCTGCAGTGTTGAAGCCCCTCGGCAAGAGCCACTGGGACAAGGCCGGCTTGCTGTACAACAAACTCCGAGACCAGACGTGGCCTGCTCGAGACTCTGAATCATTATGTCGAAAGTTTAAATCCCTCTATAACACCAAGAAGCCGACGGGGTCGAGTGAGATGCCCCGGTCAGTGGATATTGCAATGCGGATTCACCGAGAGATGGATCGCGTGGCAGGCAGCAAGACATCGTACGATGGACGTGACGACGGCCGCGATGATGCCGCCTTGATGTCTGCTGTCCAAGAGGCAGTAAAGACTGGCTCCGCGGGATCTCACTCCTCTTCGGAGGAGGAGGACGAGCTCGACGAACACGATCGGCAGAGACAGCTGCACCTTCAAAATCTCACGACGACTCAAACTCTTTCATACAGTCTACGTCCAACGCCGGCGTTGCTGGCTCTCTGTCGAATGATGCCGTTCCGGCACCAGGACTCGTGGGTACAATAATCAGCAAACGAGGGAGATTCGACGCGCAGACTTACGTTGATCTCGAGTTGTGGGACTCGTCCGAGGGCGAGGATGTTACAGACGAGACGAATGAAACCCCTGTCGATGATACTACCAGCGTGTACTCCATCGCACCAGCCCCAGCAGTGGCTGATCTCTCAGGCTATATGTGTATCGACAGACACAGATGAACCGCAGTATGTGCCCTCCACCTCGGCGGGTGCATCGACACCATCGCCTGCAGTCTCCACCCCTAGGAAACTGCGTCTACCCCAACAGCAGCGGCCAGCTCGCTTGTATCCGCGACGGCGGTCCCGTCATCATCCCCGCGCCGTTCTCGAAAAAAAAGCCGTATGTTGCCGACCGTTGCATCGCCGGATGGTGAACCGCTAACCAGGGACCCAGCGAAGGCAGATGCAGATCTCAATGAGCAGAAAAAACAAGGCTCTGAAGGTTGGGCTCGCTCGACTAGGTGGGCAAGACCTGCGCGCTCTACGGGACAATTTTGACAAATTCGGCAAAAATACATCGAACGAGGGCTCGATAGTCACCAACGATGGAACGTATAACAAAGCCAGACGAGCGAGGGCTAACAGAAAGTTATCAGACTTGGAAAGAGAGTTATCAGCTGCTGAAAGCAAGGACTCTGCAGGCCGAGGTGAAATGATGCAAATGCTGCTATTTTTCCGCGAGGACTCGGAGCGCAAGGCCGGCATCGAAGAGAATCGCCGCCGAGAGATCAGAGAGGAGCGGGAGGCAGCCGAAAGAAGAGAGCGCGAAGAGAGGGAAGTCGCTCGACGCGAGGAACTGGCAGCAGCCGAGTCTCGCAGACGCATTGATCTAGAAGAGGCACGACTGCAACGCGAAGAACGCGACAAGGACAGGGACGAAGAGCGCCGTCGTTTTGAGGAACGCCTCAAGTTTGACCGAACCGAAGCCCGCCAGCGACACGAGCAGATGATGATGCTGTTCACATCAGTCCAGAAAAAGTGAACAACGTAGCCCCGCCAATCGAATAATACATAATAAAAACTCACGCGTTATCTTCCTTTCCATGTAGAAATGTCGTGCGAATTTGACTAATGCCCACCGTACGAACACGGTAGTTTGTCAAACGAAATAGATTATCCAGACGCCGTGCTCTCTTCTTCTTGTCTGGGGGCAACGCCAACAGCAGCCGCTTATACACCTTCTCGATAGAGCCAACTCCCCACTCAGCGGCCTGGCGAACTTTAGTTATAGCGGTCGAGATAGCTCGTGCGGCGGGACGGACTGATGGAAGCAACTTCTCAAGGTCCCCGGCCTTGAGTGGCGTAAGGATGCGACCGGTCATTAGACCAGAACAGGGAAACGCACTGTCCGCAACGACGCCGTAACGTTGATCAGGGCACAGCTCATCATTACAGAGCTGATCCCTTAGCTCTGAGCAGTTGTCGGAGTCGTTCCAACTCCCGGGGCAGTTATGCTTCGTCCAGATGATCAATCCGTCTGCTGCGAAGCACAAAGTGCCGGTCACGTACACTGCGTGCAGCCAGCCGTTGTAGTAGGCGTTCTGGTCTTCGGCGACTGAAGGCTGGGTGACCTGTGCACAAGCATTGCTCTTGATTAGATCGCATCCACAGACAGATACATCGGTTTACGTCACCTTAACATTCTTGCCGTCCAAGAAACCCCATGAAAACTGCAAAAGTGGTTGCTTTATAGCTAGCAAGCTTGCCAAAGCCCGCTGTCGCTCGAGTGTAGGCCACGCAATACGGGCAGGAGTGAACCCCGACAGGGCATTTGATAAGACGTCTTCTGCGGCGTTGACGACCCGACTGACGATGGACGGTGGTGCACCAAACGTCAGGCATAACTGGTTGTTATGCATCGACCCCACATAGTATACCAGCAGTAGCCCTAGCACTTGGTGGAGGTGCTTCAGCCGCGGAGGACGACCACCATTCGCGCTTCGAGACGGGAGCCGATAGAAATGAGAGAACCTATCGAGTAGCCGTTGGAATGCACATCTGCAGTAGAAGAAATTGTCAGAACCGGGATTGCACATTCGAAGACAAACAAGAACATGTCGAACCGAGTGAGACTCGTCAAGTTTATGAAATTGAGGTGTGTGCCGTTCCGCCCCACACCCATCCTGTCCGCTTCCTCAGCGTCGGGCAGACAGTTCGTCGTCAAGTAGTGACGGACTCTAAGCAATCGCTGCCGCTCCACCCGAAGCCGTTCATCGTTGACGCGACGCCGAAGGCGCTGCAACTCAGTGGTGGCTACTGCCTCAACCGCACCCGCCGACACAGCACGATAACGAGCAGCTCCTCGTCCATTTCTTGCTATCCTCGTGCAGGCACGGCGACAAAGACTTTCCCGCGCACGAGAATTGAAAAATTAGACAGAAATTATATCGAAATTTGTCCTTGTAGTTTCGTCTCCATTCTGTCCGGCATATGATATCCCTGTCAAATTTTGAAGTGAGGCAATACAAACAGGACGAATTAAATGATTGAGCATGTTCTGGCTGGCGGATTTTATCACCAGCTGGCGCACGAGTCTTTGCCTATCCTAACCTCAGCATTAAACTTGACTAAAACCTCAGAGCATAAAACCGTCTAAGTCAGGTTTTGGAAGGCGCCCATTTAATGCCTCGTTTCATGCACAGGGTAGGGTGTCATTAAACCGGTTTAATGAGGGCTTAAAAAAGGCGCCCAGTACACGGACGACCTAATTAACATTAACAATTAACCATGCATTTAACACATCAAAGTCCTGCGCAGTTTCTCTACCCCCACTAGAACCCAAATGGAATTATGATAATACTAGAGCTCTTTCCAAACTATACTAATTCAAATATTTTGGCGCGCAATGACCACGAAGCATGCTACCCAGTTTGCAAAGTTAAACCTGCGGGCAGCGCAGGTGACGACAAAATCATGCGTGGTAGCATTCATCATCAAACATAAAATCAAATGCTATAGCAGCTCCAAAGGTAAACACATTTACTGGGGCGTTACTATGCAGCATAAAATGCTCATCGCTAGCGCAGAACTTGTAGCGACAGGCTTTCCTACAAGCACAGCTAGCTGGGGTGGACTTGGCATCGTCAAAAGCGGAGCGATTGTTAAATGTAATTGCTGGCTAATGGCCAGCAAGTGATCTACCGAATTGTTCGGAGAGCTATGCCCCTATTTTTCACCGATGAGCTGCCCCCACCCGGATTAGTTATAGTAAGTGATGCGCACACTTGGAAGGGACGTCATCGATGAGCTGTGCCCCCAAAAACGATTTTAGCCAATAACATTGCAGGGGTGAAGTGCAGCTCAAAGCACAACCGAACTGGAGGACGAGACGATAGCAAGGGCTGCGTTCATTAGCGGGGTTTGGCGTACTGCGGTCTTATAATGCTATATACTGCTTTCTGCGATGTGTACAGCAGAATGCAACAGCCCCTATGATCCCCGCAGTCGACGTCGTGGGGTGCGATGAAGGCCGTGGCGGCCGCAGTTGTGCCACTCACGAGATCTATGGCCTACACGTGAAGGTGGATGATGTGCTAATCTTTCGCGAGGAGGTCGTTTGCGTGAAGGAGAACGACCTCCATGGTGATCTAGAGTATGTCGTCAAAGCCTTCGTCCTACGGTCCGGGTGTCAGGCTTGCCATGTCGGCTATCTTCCTCGCCGGCTGCTACGAGCTAAAGAGAGATACGTTAACAGGATGACGACGGTGGTGGAGGATCTCCGACTGTCGGATGACTCGCAAAAGAGACGTCGATCCGAACGGAATAGGGAATCGTGCGCTGCTTGATGGTTACCGATGTTGAACAGTAGTTCAGAGCCTAAAGTCTAAGCACAAAATCCTCAATCTCATCTATCAAATAGTTGCCTTCATCCAATTCGTCGTCCTTGCTCTCCGGATTTTGCGCTCCAGCTGAAGGCTCTTCATCATGAGCAACACCAAAGCCAACAGAAGCAAAGGTATCTCTAATTGATGCTTCAGAAATTGATTCCCATGCTGCAACAATCCAGGGAACCACATCTTCACGCTCAGGTACCGGGACGTATTCATCAGCGGCAAGATTAATCATTGTCTCAACAACCCAATCATTATATTGAGAACGCAGCTTATCTTTCAAAGGCTTATTGACGCCCACGTCACACAGCTGTAATACGCATGTGTATCCGCCAGGAATGACTTCCACATCTGTACCGATATCATTGAGGGGTCCAATGAAGCAAGCCTGCGTATGGCACTTGAATTCATCGAGCATGAGAAACGAATCAGGATGACCAGACACATACGGCCTCCAGACCTTTTCTAACCACATTCGACAACCGCGCTCATCCATCCACCCTTTTTCCTGACAGCAACCAAAAACACCGGGTGGTAGCAGCTTATCCAAACGCTTTCTCAATCGTTGCACCTGGTTCCCTTTGAAGACGAGAAACAACGGGAGCTTAGTACCGTCCTCTGCGCACGCCACATATGCTGTCAATCTCCGAGAGTTCGAGCCACTACCCCTTATCGATACTGTCCGAGCATTCTTTTCATTTATTGTTGTTGAAGCTGTCATCTAAAAACACAGCGGTCTCATCCATGTTGACTCGTAGTGACGGTGGCGTTCCTCTGACGTTCCTCCCGGCGCAAACCTTTCGTTGACTGCTTACACAAACTCGGGCCTTATCTGCTGTAAATGTCCACTCAAGTTTTGTCCGACATGAGTCCTGCGGCGAATACTGAGCCGGTGACGCGCTAGAAAAGGGTTGATCCAGCTCCACAATGCCGACTGCTTGCCTCCACGAAAGTCGGGATCTAATGCAAGAACCTTAGCTATCACCTGGTTTGAGGATACTGTAATCTCGGCGCTACGGCGCTCTAGAATCCAGTGAGCAAGCTCTTCCTCCAGTGAGGCGCTGCGCGGGGTCTTCCAGGATTTAACGACCTTGCTCGAGGATTTCGGTTTACTGCACCTTCCAGCTCAGCTTTCTACTTTCTCCACTGCCGAATCAGGTACGGTGCTACATTCTTTCGTCGCGCATTACCCTTCACAGTACCGCGTTCAGACTCCAGGACAATGAGAAGCTTGTCCTTGACGGTTAATCTGGTGTCTTTCATCGGCGTGTCGTCGTTGTGCTGGGCTTCGCACGCGTTTAGAAGTGCACGCCGCTCGAAGACCGTGCTGCGCACTAGCAGCCAATGACTGCGAAGTGCATCTTCTCGTTCGTTTGGCTTTCATCGATGAGCTGTGCCCCTTCAACGATTTTTTGGGTGGCACAGCTCTTCGACGAATTCGGTAGTAAGCACACCAAAACCGGAAACCAGGCCATCTCTCGAGTGCTCCGGTTCCCACATTTTATTCTAGCCCTGATTTGAACAAACCAATTACACTACGCCTTAACCCTATACCGTAATAGAGCACCAGACCCATAAATTAGTAAAATATGTGTTAAATACAAACAAAAACAGTTGGGGTTGTTTCATGTCGAAGTGGACAGATACTGTACTTAGCCCTTTTGGGTGCTTTCCTGCCAATTGTGAGACGACTTTATCCCCGACCCGGCCCAGACGCCCATTTTGTATCGGCGCATATTTTGAAAAATCGTCTCAGGACCCTGGTCCCGCCATACTAAATACAAGTGAACAAATCTACTGAGATAAAAAATCTTTGACGGGTGTACTGCTTTTGCATATGTGAAGAGTTTGCACTGTTTTAGGCGAGTTTTGGACTTAGGCGCGGATCTGCGTTCAGCTCTAAATCGCAAAAAGCAGTACAAATGTTTCCCTACCACAAAAACTGTTCGTGTTGAAACCCGCGCAGCTAAACGAGTGTGCCAGCATTTTCATCGTCGACGCCAATCAAATTTCGGGTTTCTGGTTGAAAGCTGCATTTTCGTCAAACACTCGTTTGGACGCTAATTTCCGTGGCTTACGAGACGGCGTGGGGTCTCGGCTTCGCGTCCAAACGAGTACTTCTCCGTTCCACCTTAGTATAGATTTTTTGGTTGTCAATTTCTCCTGGTTGATCCAGAGCGAGTTAGACCGAACCGAAAATAGCGTCGTAAAGCTCGCAGATTAACGCATCCGGCAGTGTTTTTTGTCTGTGTATACGACGCTTTGAGCAAGCATTAGCAACACGTTTGTGCTATTCGTATGTGGAGGGAGAAGGTTAAATTTCGAAACTCCACCAATATTTAGCGATATGAAACAAAATTTTGACCACGTTGTGTAACGCGTGTATACTTCCAGTGGTGTCGTTTTGGATTGTAAAAGCACAGTCTTAAGGCGACTTTTGAAATGAGGTTTTATCTTCCGTCGATTGAACTGAACGCAAAATTTTGACCTATACAATTGCATCTACAAATTAAGCTATCATTTATCGACAAAGCTCTAAAGATTAGCTACCGCACACGCACGGAAGTCGATAATCATTGCCGCCCACCGCTGGCGATCACACATTGCATGATTTTTGCAGCGTGATGAAAGACTTGTCGATTGTGGCCGAGGGGATTCTCTCAACCGATTCATTGACAGCTTCAATAAGGCTGTCTAAATTGTGCGAGTCACGCCGATACTGGTACCCTTGAAGGGCCGAGAAAATTCCGAGGTCAAGCACGTTCAAGTCGGGTGATCTGGGCGGCTGGCACGTCATCTCGATTTTCCAACCGTCTAGTTCACCCGACTGTACAATGTCGGCGTTGTACGGAGAGACGTGGGGGCCGGCATTGTCTTGCTGGACCTGTATCACAGCTTTTTACGTCCTGGGCACAGGCCATCATGTCCACAGTAGGTTAGTGCTGAGCGCATGTCTAGCTACCATAGTTGCGGTGTTGGCGGGGGTTGGCACGAGGGCAGCCATCAGGGCTGCGACGTTCATCCTGGATCGCCAGATTTTAGCAGCCATAGCACGGCAGATCCCAAACTCGGCAACAGCGCGTGACCGCACCTTTAAGAGGAGCCCCAGCCACGCTGTGCCGAGTCAAGAACAATACGACTGCAACCCGCGTAGTCGGCTGAATGTCGGGGTCCCTGCGGGACGTCCTGGCATGGCAGCTAGTGCGCACATTTGAGAATGGTCGAAGCGCGGTAGGAGAGCTCTCGAGTCCACGATTTAGGCGGGAATGGGCGCCAGATGCATTACATACTTTCGTCCAATGGGATTGGGATGGTGCTCTGAAGTAAAACCTCAATGCGCATACTAAGGTGGAACGGAGAAGTATATCACGATAAAAGCCGATTTCAGTCAGAAAACCGAAATTTGACTGGCGTTCAGTATTGTCGACGATGAAAGTCAATACTGACTACCGACGTGACTTCGCGTTAAATACCTGACTACCATCTCGACTTCACAGAAGTCAATTTGTGTGTAGCTTGTACCATGAGAACGGTACAGTCGCCATCGTGAAAGGACGCGATCCAAATCAAGCGATCGCTGGAAAGGCCACTCCCAAAAGCGCCGCACAACACGCACATCACGATGCAGTCTCTCCTGCGTTCGTCCGCACTCCTGCTTCTCCTGGCAGCAACAGCCTCCAGCAGCTGCCATGGTCAAGACGAGACCACAGCCAGTGCAGTCACCACCGAGTCCACTGCACCCGAATCGCCCCCGAACCGGAGCCAAAGGAGTCTGCATGGGGGCGCATCTACCTGCGCCACGGCCTGGCCCCCATCCAGTACTTCCGCGACAACTTTGGCGGCCCCATCGTGGCTCGCGAAGTGAGCTTCTACTTCCTAAGCGCGACGACGACCGACTTGGTTGCGAGCTGCTACCGGAAGACGAGCAGGCGGAGCTCCAGATCGCCAACCACTCCGCGGTGCTGGTGCTGGACCGCGGCGAGTGCACGTTCGAGCACAAGTCGCGTCTGGCAGAGCAGGTGGGCGCCGCCGGAGTCGTCTTGGTGAGCCCCACGGACGACGTCATGGGCCCCGTTGGCGACCTCAACAATGACGACGAGATCACCATTGCGTCCGTCATGATCCGTCGCACTGGCGGTGATATGCTGCGTGCGGTGGCTGCGCAGACAAAGATCTATGGCCGGCTCATCCCGATGACCTGCCAGCGTGCGCCTTACACGTGCAAGCCGCGCACAGAGGCTGAACAAGAGTACATGACATCGTTTACTGCTCGCAGTGGTACGATTTTGTTTGCAGGCGAGATAGAGGAGGACGATGGAGTCCGCTTAGGCAGCTTCCTAGCGGCAACCTACGGGAGTGTGCTCCCCACGGCGTTACCATTCCCGTTGGCAGTGCCGCTGGACGGAAGTCAAGCCTGCACCGATGTCACCGAGGACGGCTCGGACAAGACGCAGCTTATCGGGAAGGCTGTGCTGCTACCAGAGGGTAACGCCGGACAATGTTCGGAGTTCGAGAAGGTGTCGAATGCTCAGCGTCGCGGTGCGAGTGTGATTCTGCTTGTACAGCGTGACAACGTCACCGCAATGACACACCCCAACGTCGAGGTGAGCTGGTATGCGTACAATATCACAATACCGGTGCTTGCTGTTTCCAGCGCCACTGGCGCCAATCTGGCAAGTCTCCAAGAAACCCAAGGTGATGGTGCAACTCTGCGCTTCGCTGTGAGGAATGACATCGCGGAGGCGTGGGAGTTACTGGCGAAGCACTCTCAGCGATCGGCCTGGCCCAAGCGGCAGAAGCGATGCACTAAGATGCTTGCAAGCCTGCTTACTCAGATTCGTGGGCTTGGTGCTGGTGATACGGAGATTGAGGCGGCTCTGAAGAATGTTTTCGTCACGGTCGTTAAAGGAAGCCTCGACGACTGGGAGAAGATAGCCAACCAGGACGAAGGCGCGTCAGCAGCGCAGGAAGACCCTGCCAGAATTACCCAAGCGACGATCACGCACACTGTGAAGAAGACCCAAGGCCGCGACGAGCTCTAAGCGTGTTGAACATGCATGATACGCTCAAAGCCATTCAGCGTTTACTAACTAACCTGTTTAGCTATCAATGAACGGATTGGTGATCTAACATGGTTAACACTTATCCTTACTAGGAGCTTTGTGACGAGAGGGCTGCCATCAAGACGCGCCCACTTTTCTAGAGACCGATCCAGTACGAGCGCCCATTGGGGTTATGGATAGGCACATGGCATTTGCCATCACCTGAAGACGCAGACCACTCGTACCACACGCGGTTGTTGGACTCGAGGCGCCAGAAGTTTACAATGACCTTCTCACCCTTCTGCAAACGCAGGGGCTGGCGCAACGGGAAGTAGATGGGGAACCAGCTAAACATGCCGTCCGAATGGGTGTCGGGCTCAATACTCAGTGTCACATCGCCGAAGAGCACAGCATCAAAATAACCCGCCAGTCCGTGAACAACGGCGCTCTCAGCAGCGGTAAATGCAGCTCCGCCTGTCGCCGGTTGTCGATCCGCGTGCCGAACTTCGGATGTGTGAACTTGAAACAGCTCTGAGTGCGTGCTAGCGCGTAGAAGTTATGCAGCCGCACAACGTAAGGCGTCTCAAAGCTCTTCAGCGAATCATGTGCCTTCACCTCGTTCCATAACTTGGATGACATCACTGGCGCCACGAACGACGTGTACTCACGCGGAATGCTAATACCATTTTCTAAGAAGCATCAGAACAATGAACTATCAGCATTCCATCTTCTGCATCAACACCAAGCAAAAATATGATAACTCACCGTGCAAAAGTGTTGAGCGCCATCGAGACACTCCGGGGACAGCTCGTTGTCGCCAAAAGAGCCCAGGAGCTCACTCACCATGATATCGGCACGTTCATCCGTATGCCAATTGCGCATATCGGAGGCAATGATGGTGACGTTGTCCCATTTCTCCGAAATCTTAAGGTTGCGCAGCGTGATGACGGCATTCGGGTTTTTCTCCACGGCAAACATGCGTGTCTTGCGATTCGCCACCGTTGCGGCACGCAGAGCGCAGCGGACGAGCGGACCACGTCCAGCACCAACAACCATTACGACTGAGTCCTTATCTTCAGGAGTCTGCTCTAGCGCCTGCGTGATAGCCTTCTCGTACTGGTTGTACTTAAACGCATCCTGCTCAAAAGTTTCGTAGGTTTGAGACTCAAGATTGTCCATGAGTGGTTGTAACGGAGCCTGCAGGTAGTCCAGGTATGGTGCCTCGAACTGTGCCTTGCGGTCCTGGCTTTGGCGCTTGCTATACAGGAAGTGCAGGTACTGCACATACGGCAAGAGTTTGCCACGATGACGGGGTCGGCCGCTCAAGTAAAACTGAATGTTGTGCTGGAACAGCTGCGCCATTAGCTTCTGGTGGCGCTGCGAAAGTGCCGGGTAGCCCTTGCGGTTAGTCAAAAGACGTCCGTCGGAATGATCGCCGCCTGCATACCGAGTTCAGCACACCACATTAGACATGTGTTGACAGATTAGCTGGAGGATTCACGCTTACCCGAACAGGCTCGCCCAGCCAGCGTTGGATCTCCTCAGGAGAAGGCAGATCAGCTGTAATCTCCAGCGCCACGTGCAGCTTTGGGTGGTATTCACAGCGAGCACGCAGCGAGTCCCAAACCTCCCACGGGTCCGTTAGGGCCTCTTCATCCTCGTCGTCGGTCTCCATCATCGCGGCAGCACGAGGCCCTTCCACCGCATCGACTTCCATGGGAACCTTCGCATTCGACGGTTGTCTGGCAGTCAGCGGAATGCGCACCCAGAACTGCACGAAATACCGTCACGTAGGAACGACGTCACTGGATTGGTACACCGATCATTGCCACGTAATCACAACTGCAGCATTCTTACCTGAAGGTACTGCGCCTGCGTGAGCGACTGATTCAGCACGCGCGCGTAATTGCCTGAAGATTGGGCATGCCTCGGCGTTGGCAGCATCACAGCCGGCACGGACAGGTGCGAGGCCCAAGCCACTTCCTGCTTAAATACCTTCTCGGCACCCAGCCGCCCATCCAGCGTGGCAGCATCCAAGTCCATCCACTTGGAAATGTTCCCCACCACCGACGTCGTCCAGCCGCGCGAGTCCATGACCAGGTCCGAGCGAGCTTGAGGACCGTCGCGCAGATCCGACACGTCGCGGTCGTCGCGCTTGAAGCTGATGTCAAGTGCAACGTCATAAAACATATATATAATAAACGATCAATAACCACATGGAAGTAAAATAAAAGCAACATCACTTCGAGTTGTTTCTGTACCGAGGGTGGAAGAGCGGCGCCACCACGCCATTCATCTTGTCCTCATAGACCTACGCCGACGTCCACACCACACGTCAGCCGTCAGCGAAACGTCCACCACCCATCCCCACGCTCCCACACATCCACCCAGTCACCCATCACCTTGTCCAGCGTGGCCGGCAGGTCGTGCACGAAGGGCGTCTCAAGCCCCACGAAGATGCGGCTGCTGCTCATGACAGCCAATTGAACTCTCTCGCAGGTTCCACAACCTGTACCAAAACATCGGTACCTCACTCGAAATGCCTTTCTCGTAAAAAAATCGATGCTTTTATACTCGAATCTTTTCATTCTCAGACTCGACCGGAATGGGCGTCATGGGCTTCTCGTGGCTCTCGCTGCTGCTGCTGCTGGCGACCGTAGCGGCCGCAGCCGACCAGCCCCAGTGGACGCCAGCGACCGCCGCTGACGCCGCGCTGCTGCGCTCCGCTGACAGACTCGAGGAGCTGGTCGTGAACGCCTCGCTGTCCGCCGCCTTCTCGGACTGCGGCCTCTGCCAGCAAACGGGCCAGTGCGACCACGCGTTCCGCGGCCAGCCCGGCCAGTTCTGCTTGGGCATGGCCAGCGGCGCGCCCTGCTGCTGTCCGCGAGACGCGCAGTGCGCCGCCAGCCCTTACGAGTGCCGCTGCCGCCGCGTGGCGCCCACCTACCGCTACGGGGGCGACGACTACCACCCGAGCTCGAGCTCGCACTCCGGCGGCGTGTCCGGAACCTTCATCTTCTTGGCGCTGCTGCTCTGCTGCTGCGTGTGCTGCTGCTACCTGCCGGCACGTCGGGCCCAGCAGGCCAGGGAGGAGCAGGAGCAGTTCGCATACGCACAGCCCGTTTCCACGGCGCAGTACGGGACGTATCCAGGCCAGCCGCAAGCCCCGTACGCGTACGCGTCGGCGCCAGTGGCGTACGAGTCCTCGCCATACCAAGAGAGTGGCGGCGGGGGCAACTTGGCCGCTGGCGCGCTGGGCGCGCTGGGAGGACTCGGTGTCGGAGCCGCGCTGGGGTCCATGTGGGGCCGCAATGAAGGAGGTGGATACAGCGGCGAATCAGGCGGCGTTGCCAACACGTACTCGTTCAGCGGAGACACTGGAGGCGGTGATTTTGGAGGAGACGGCGGTGACGACGGGACTTTGCCGGGGACTCGTGATGGAGCAGAGTAGGAAGGGAGTTGGTGACAAGAGCTGACAATACATGCACAAAAGAAGTAGACGTGTGGGTTGCTTTGACGAGCACCGATCGATTGTACGGCACTCAGTGCGCCGGTGTTCGTGTAAGCTCGATAACACTCTCTCCTCGACTTCTTCGAGATCGAGATCGTATTCGTAGCCTTCGCGGTTGAACGCTCCGATCGACTCGCAAGCCGTCACCACAGTCGCCGGGGCTGACTGCAGTTGCTCCCGGTTGCTGACAAAACAAAAAGGTATCTGAGGCCAATGAAGCCACCAAGTAGATTTCTCACAGCTTGTCTGACCTCCTCTACCCTCGTGTACCTCGGGTAGTTGCCGTTGGCGCCACGAACAAGCGTGCACAGGATTCTTGCTCTTGTTACTCATGCTTTCATGATGGTCACACTTCCCGCCGCTCCACCGAATACATTTCGTCAACTTGTCGAGCTGTTCTTCGTCGCGTACTCACCTAGAGGCGCTTTAACCAGCACGAACAATTGCACATCACCACACTTATAAGATTAACCCAACAACAGAAAATATATTACGAACCATTAACGCAGGAGATTCTCTTCGGGGTAGAGTCTCAAAACTGTGGCATGCATGTTGTCTTCGATAATTTTTAATGAATAGGTGTTTTCTTTCTCTCGCGCCGCGTCGTTGTGGATCGATGTATAGGCTAGTAGCGTGTCTTGTCTTGTCTTGCAGAGTGAACTTTGTCACTTCTCCAGCAGTGCCAGCACCTCGTCGGCTGTTACAAGGTCACAACACATATACGGTTAACTGGGGGATAGCTCCATATTTCCAGGTATCGGATTTGTGCATTATTACGGGTTCGACGGACGGCGCTCGGGACGTAGTTCCACTCGGACGTCGGGTTGCGAGCAAAGTCGAATGACGCTGCAGCTAGCGGTGATGATGCACTTGCTGGAGCAGTACGAGAATAAGGCTGTCCGACTCGGTTAGCTCCAGGTCTGGTCAGTCGAGGCGGGCCACGGCTGAGTGGGGTGCGCAACTTGTTGTTGGCGAAACGTGGTCTTCCCCCAGCGCACCAGACCCTAGGCGACCTCCAACCCCGTTCACAGGAGGCTGGTGGCCAGTGCCGACACACTGGAAGCTATTGCTCGGTTCGCTGTTCGCTATCAGCGCTGGCGCAGCAGAACCAACGGGGGTCTCATTGATGATCTCCACCAGGAACCTGTTCACACAGCACCATCAGCATCGTCAGCACCGTCAGCCTTCACTCGTCCGGATGGGACTCCTCAGACCTGCGCCTCACTTTGGCACTTGGATATGCTCCTCGTCCTTGCGGTCCCAGTCGGTTATGGTCACAGTCATCTCATCGATCACTTTTCCTGCCATGAGCCAGCGCCAAGACGCTCGTCAGTTGTCCGTAGTGAGTTCTGCTCTTAAAGCGACTTCGCCGCCGCTGGTCCCACACCTTTCGGCGGCGCGTCGTCGTACAGCACCAGTCTCCGCGAGGGGTAGAGCGCCACGAAACCGTCCTGCCACACCTTGTGCTTCTGCGTCTTGTGTTTGGTGTACATGCACTCGTACATCACCTCTGGGCGGGAGCCCACAAGGTCGCACAGCTTCGTCATGGCCCGAGAGCGGAGTTCAAACGCAGTCGTCTCCGGGCGATTATCGGGTAGTCCCTCAAACTAGTGACGACTACTAGAGAGTCAAAATGCTGCGTAGAAAAGGTCAAGGCAACTTCAATACAGGCTTTGATCGCTCGTGCGGCACGAGCGGTCAAAGCCTGTATCACGAGCGATTAAAGGCACGAGACGTGCCGCACGATCTTTGATCAGCCACGACACTGCCAGTAAGTATACTTTTATTTCTTTGCTTTTCGAGCTCCTCGTTGCTTGCCGGCTGAGCTCGCTAGCTTCCACGCTGCGGTCGCTCACCAGCCCATCCCGACCCCATTTGCCCCCTCGCAACGGGCCTCTCATCTTAACTCACACACACCTAGCGGGGCCGCCTCGACACTCGGGCCGCGCCTACTTGCACACGCCCATCTTCTTGAGCGACTCGACGCGCACGGGGCCCGCCCGTGAGCGCACCGGGAACCGCTCCTGGTACATGACCTCGCACTTGTTGTTGGTCTTGATGCTCTTGTAGAGCGTGTCCCATACCTTGTTCTTCTTCATCTGGATGGGGGTCACGGGCTCTTGCACCTCCTCGCCGCTGGCGTACACGCGCTCGCCGACCTCGGCCTCCGGGGCCGGGTCCAGCAGCTCCACCGTGCCCTTGTCGTTGGCCATCATGAGGATCATGCCCGTGGAGCGCGTGCGCACCACTTTGACCATCTTGAGGTTGCAGAGCACCACCACCTTGCGGTCCAGCAGCTCCTCCTCCGAGAAGAAGGGCGTGTGCTCCATGACCATGTCCAGCTCCTCGCCCTTGCCGATGTCCACCTTCTCCAGGTAGTGGCGCTCCGAGTTCGGGTGCGGCTTCACCTCGATGATCTTGCCCACCCGCAGGTCCAGCTGCGAGAACACGATGGGCGAACTGTACACGTCGGACTTGACCATGGCTCGGACGGAGTCGACTTGGGACTTGGCTTGGCTTGGCTTGGGCCTTAGCTCGGGGCTGCTTGGCTGAAGAGATCGAACCGCTTGAGCGCTGGACGACAACTTGGGAAATGGCTCTGGGCCGGGAGCTGCTGCTGGCAGCGGCCACCGCACGGCGTGCGTACGTACCCCGACACTATACTGGGGCCCATACAGAGATGGCAGCCACGCCGGATCCAGGCCAGATGGAAGAAGACATGCAGCGTGCAACTTCAAGCACGCTCTTTTTTATTTTGGGGCGGCGTTTCGACCAATCGACACGGCGCATTGCCGGAGCGAGCCCAGGCATTGGCGGAGCGAAACCGCGGGTGCCACGGCGCGTGTCTTGCCTGCCGCCGCAGGTTTTGTGCTTCGTCTTGCCGTGGTGGTGGATGATGCGCTCCGTCAGTCGACACCTGGCTGTGGATGCAGGCGCGCCGGGGATTGGCACGGCGAGGCGGCGGCAATGGCATGTACTAGTTGTGTGTGAGCTGGAGATTGCATGGATCAGGCTGTGTCAACACTGCGCGGAACGAATTCGGAGCAAACTTTCTACACTTCGGCACGAGCCGTTTGGGCGGCACCAAACGGCGCCGCTTCGACGAGCACTTGATGATGGGCCGCGGCGATTCTATGTTGAAGGTCTCAACGCCTCCGATACTTTATACTGCTTGAAGTTTCAGTTTCAGGTCGAGCGGGCACCTGGACTTGTGGCTCAAGCAGCTCCAGTTCGGGAGCGCCGCATACCAATCGCAAGAAGTGCGAACAAGACGCCGAGCGCCTCACGCACCAAGACATGCGCTCGCAGATTGATAGGAACAGCTCACCAAGCAGCCATCGGGATGGGAGTGGGACGCGCCTTGGGCGCTCTCTACGCACGTTTTGTCAGCAGCAGCCCCTACAATATGTAGTACGAACGCCTCCAGCTGCGAGAAAAGCAAGCCCAGCCGCAGTCAGGAGGAGCCTGCCACTGGACGTCGGACCAAGCCGCTGGCGGCGACTTGTATGCACGTGCTGGCAGGGCGAGTGTCACTCGTCTCGGTGGCTGAACTTCAGAAGTCAACTCGCGGCTTGTCCCAACGTTAAGCCCGTGACGCTTACAGGCTTACCTGTCAACGACTCGCTCGCTAGCGATACATTTTTGTGGCAGTGCCAGGCGCCCACCCGCACAAAGTAGACTTGGGCGACGAGATGGCATGCGACAACAACTGGGTCGTGCCCACGCCCTACTTACGTCTGCCGGCGATGCTCGCACTTCGCTCTATCACGCGTAGTGCTTGTGCGTCCTACGCAGTGGCAATGACGGCCGGCATTCATGGAACTGTCCTCCTTGAAAGGGTTAGCGCGGTCTGCGCGTGCATAGCTCGACTCTAATCTTGCGGCACGTTTTCACCTTGAAGTCGGCTCTCTTCCAGTCCGGCGACAGGCCGC